>CAUYPK010034280.1:0-20067 GCA_963574355.1 Loris lydekkerianus
AATGTCATGCTACGGTAACTAGGAAAATGCCAGGAAGGCTATGTTGACTATTGGGATGAAAATGTGTCAAATGGTCTATGAAGCTAGTGTATGATGCCCCATGATCATATTAATGTATGCAGCTATGATTTAATAATAAAATATATATATATATATTGTGGGGGAACATTAAAAAAAAAAAAAAGGTTTTTCTACACGCCATTTCATCTTATGTAGTCTGTTTCTTGACTTAATAATTACAGGAGCAAGTTTACACCCACGACAAAGCTGTTGTTTGTTTGCATCTCCAGTCATGCAACATTCAGTAGATTAAATATTCATTTTAAAAAAGCATTATGACCATTGAATGAAATATACACATTTTTCTTTATATGCTCATGTGTATTAGATAGTTATAGAGCAATGTTCTATCTCTAAAATGAACTTATAATTTTGAGCCAATAACACTTTCAAATGTCAATTGGAGAAAGTAAGTTTCCAAGAAAACTTATGCATCTGCTGTGGTCTTACTGTTTCTGTCCTCTCAAAATTTATGTTACATTTGAATGAATGGGGTTGAATGTAAAAAATAACAAAGTAATTATAAAATTATTCAACAAAATGTTATAAATTGCCCTAATGTTGAAGATATCTTGGTTAGACTTAGAAAAAGAATCTTTTCTTTTCTTTCTTTTCTTTTTTTTTTTTTTTTTTGTAGAGACAGAGTCTCACTTTACCACCCTCAGTGGAGTCCCGTGATGTCACAGGACTTACAGCAACCTTCTGCTCTTGGGCTTCTGCGATTCTCCTGCCTCAGCCTCCCAAGCAGCTGGGACTACAGGCGCCCATCACACACCCAGGTATTGAAAAGAATCTTTTCTTTTGAAGACTTCAATATTTAAAAAGACATGGGAGGCTATCACTTTATTCATTGAAGTCTCAGTAAAAGACTTGTCAATATTTTGTTGCAATCTCACAAAAGTCAAAAAGTGAAGAAATAAAGTGATTGTTTTATTAGAAAGTGAGAGATGAAAAAACTTTATATGCGGTATCTCTAGGGTTATAAGAAAATTGAAAGGGAGCTAGGGTCATGTTTAATGTAATAAAATTTGTTAATAGGATTAGTGGTAAACAGACTAATGGCCCCATTAGTATGTTCACAAACCCTCCGAATATATTATATTATGTTATGCAAAGATCAGAATTAAGGTTCCATATAGAATAAAGGTTGATAATCACTTGGCCTTAATGTAGTGATGCTATTGTCAATTAATAGTGGGCCCAATGTAGCGAAGGTCCTGAAATGTAAAGGAGGGATCAAGAAGAAAAAGTATTGGAGTGATGTCTCTTATCCATTCAGTCTGTGATAACAAAACATCATACACTGGGTGGCTTATAAACAGTTTTGGAGGTACTCCATGATCAAAACACTAGAAGATTTAGTGCCCAGTGAAGGCTTGTTTCCTAATTCATAGAAGGCACCTTCTAGTCATGTCTTCATATGGTGGAAATAATAAAGCAGATTCCTGGGTGTTCTAATAAAGAGGCACTTATCTTATTCTTAGGGGCTTCGTCTTTCCAATTACTTCCCAACAGTCTCATCAACTAATACGATCATATTAGTGATAAGGTTTTGGGGTTTTGTGCATTTGCTTGTTTTGAAACAGTCTTGATCTGTCCTCAAAATTGGAGTGCAATGGCAGGACCACAGCTGACTACAGCTTCCAACTCCCAGGCTCAAATTACTCTCCTGCCTCAGCCTCCTGAGTAAGTGTGTCACTGTGATTTAATAATTTTTAAATTTTGTTATAGAGAAAAGGCCATGCTAGCATGCCTAAACTGGTTTTGAACTTCAAGCCTCAAGGGATTCTCCTGCCTTGCCTCCCCAAATGTTGGGATTACAGACATGAGCCACCACACCTAGCCATTGATAAGGTTTTAACGTAAATTTTGAGGGGACAAAAACAGTAAGACCACAGCAGATGCAATAGCAGAAATATTCCACTGGACATTATTTGTTCCCCAGGAGTTTGTTTTGGTGGTTCTTTCACCATTCGCATAACATTTAACTCAGCTCAGTTTATTATTGCATCATTTACAGTCTCATCAGAATTTTGTGTGCTGTGTATTAAAGAACAGAGAACCGTAAAGCAACGCTTTTTAAAGAATAAGGATAAGATCTCTAGGAGCATACCTAGTGGGTGCATTGTATATGTTGGTTTTATATCTAAGTAAGTCCCCACTTATCATTGATAGGTTCTTGGAAATGCTACTTTAAGCAAAATGACATTCTTTACTGCATAGAAATGTAACACTTATTTATGTTACATTTGTAACACTTATTTACTTATTAAATAAATGTAACACTTATTTACTTATGTGGTAAAATTGGTTTCTTTATAAAGTACATCATTTTGCTTAAAGTCACAGTTTTTAAGAATCTATAAAAAGACAAAAACTTACTAAATATGTATATATACACATATATACATATATATATACACAATATACATTATATTTGTTATTTGGTATAAAAATAATGCTGATACAGTATGTGTATACACACATAAAATATGTATACTGAAGCATTATACAAATAAAGGCCTATGTAATTCTAAAACTCTGCATTTTAATATAACATTTTACTGACATTTGGTTTAAACAAATGATATAAACATCTGAGATATTGAAGATTATATTTTAAATTTGAAATGGAAAAATTAAAATTTATATATTAGGACAATTTTATTTGATAACTTTTTTCACTTGGAGATGCTATTTTTAAAATGACACACTTTATACATATTAAGTGAAAAGTTCCAGACCCAGTGCATCTTACAAGGATATATGCAAAACTTAGTAAATGTGGAATGTAAATTTCTTGGCACAGTAACTAAGAAAATGCCAGGAAGGCTATGTTAACCATTGTGATGAAAATGTGTCAAATCGTCTATGAAGCTAGTGTATGATGCCCCATGATCATATCAATGTATGCAGCTATGATTTAATAAAAAAAAAAAAAGAAAGAAAAGTTCCAGACCGAAGGATAAAATCATTCTGAGACAGGAGGCAAAAGGAAAATGGAGATCCAATTCATGCAATTAAAGTGGCTTTTATTCTACCTGGCATGCAGATGGGGTGAGATTCCTGACTAGGGAGAAATCCACCTGTGGGCTATGGCAGACAGGGATTTAAAGGGTTAGGGCAGCCAGGATTGGTGGCATTCCTATTTCCTGGGAATGACATGACTCTGATCCTTCCTGAGTGGGCCATGGGCCTGACTTTGCCTGGATAGGGCAGTTTATTTGGGCAGAGACACCTGATTCTATCATTAAGGTATCTGTCTCAAGGTTTAATTTCCATTATGATGTATGGAACATAATTCAAAATTGAATTCTTTAACTGAAAGCAATATTTTACTTTGTATCATAAGGGATCTTCTTTTTATTCTATGTCTGCTTTGTAGGAATCATGCTGCTCTCAAGTGCATACCTGGTGATCCTACTGCTCAGGTATCAGAGACAGTCTCAGTACCTTCATAGCACCAGGCTTTCCTCTAAAGCCTCCCCAGAAAAGAGGGCCACCCAGATCATCCTGCTCTTAGTGAGTTACTTTGTGGTCATGTACTGTGTAGATTTAATTATCTCTTTCTACTCAGCAATGTTATGGGCATATGGCCCAGTCATCCGGGGTGTCCAGAGTCTTGTGGTGAATATGTATGCCACAGTCAGTCCTTTGGTGCTACTCAGTGCAGACAAAAGGATAATTAATATTCTTTAAAATATACTACAGAAGTGTCATAGGTTTCCAATAAAAATAATTTTCTGAGGGATAGGTTTGTCTGCCATCAGTTAACTTTTTCTCGTAGAAGATAATTTATTTGATTTAATTAACACACATAAAATTATACTCTTATTATATATCAATCATTTTAAAACTGTAGCTTTTACAAATTTGGTGGTATTTAAAGTCCAGTGTGTACCATGATGGATGACCCATATATTTTAGAAGTTTGTAATCTTTTATTTTGCTTCCCTGAACTTCTTATACAAAAACTTCTTTATCTTAAGAAGATTCTATTGGTAATAAAATTTATCAATGTTGTACATTATTCATTTTTTTACCTCCAAAAATGTTTTATGTTACCCTTATTTTGTAAAGATATTTTAGCTAGGTATGCAATTATCACACAAATGCTAATTTCTCTCAGATCTCTATTTTTCTATTTTTTTGTATTACACAAGCTCTAGAGATGATGCTTTCACTTTACCTCATAGTCCATGATTTGAAAATAATTTGGTTTGCGCATTTGAAAAATTTTACATATGGGATAAGTTCCTTGACTAATTTTTTTTTGTTTGGTCAAAGAGGGCAAGTCCCCAAAGCCTTGAGGTCCAGATGATTTGTACTATAACTGAACAGAGAACTGGATTCTTGGTTTGATTACTCCTATGCATTCTTCTTTTAATTTACTTGAGCTCTTGGAAAGTGCCCATATTTTCCATGCCTTATAAATAATGGTAACTTTTGAATATTTTTAGATGTCTGCACCACATAATATTTGTAAATATATTTTTATTCTAAAACATGAAATATGAAGTGATAATCTTCTGTGTTAAAGAATAATGCCTGTTCATGGCCGGATTACTGCTTTTCAGTATCATTAAATTAGTGTTGGTAGAATTAATTATGGAAATGTAGGTTTTTTGGCTCCACTCAAAATGCTTTCTCCTTATTATTACTTGGATTCTGTAAATATAATCTCAGTTTAAATTTTGTATTTACTCTAGTAGTTATTTAAAATAATCTAAAAGGAAATTTGCATGTAGCTATTTATGTATTACTTATTGTGTTGCAGGAGACCAGTGAAATAAAACAGACAGTATAAAGGAAGGAACTTTTTTTTTAATCATAGGGAGCCTAGATCTTTAATGTTGTTGGTTCAGGAATATTTAAGCTTTCCTTTAAGTGTTCTTTTATTTTGTTTAGTACACAGATAAATTTTTCATGATTAGATTATTTTTGAGTCTTTCCCACTAGATCCAGAGCAGCATTTGTTATAAGACTAAATTGGCCTTATTATTAAGGCAATATCCTTTCAAGAATTTTACTTAAGAAAGAAACCTTTAATTGCCAGGGAGAAGTCAGGTGCCTCAGGGAATGAAATTCTGAGTTCTAGGGAACAATTTTTTTCTCAAACTCTTTTACACTTTCTTTTTTAGCTCAATATCAGCTTCATAGATAGAGTTACAGTTACAATAAAAGGTACAAAGAGTTAATGATGAGTTATCTCTAGAGACCAGAATGCTATCATCTGTTAGATACTTTCTTTTCGTCATGGTTATTTTAGCTGAGTGCAAGGTTTTTATCTTTGGGGGAGGAGTTGTTCTGTGGCTGCCTGCTGCTCTCCCAAAATCATTAAGAAGTATGTTTTATTTCTCCTTCCTCATTTGTTTATATCTTAATTGATAGTGTCTCTTTTCATTTCATAGTACTGAGAAAATCTTTTCTGTAGAGTTAAAAATTATTTTATCCTCTGTTTAGTACTAAAAATGATGTTTACTTGTCTACCTAATTAACAAGCTGACCTTTTCAATAAAATTATTTAACACTTTTTGTGTTCATTTATTTGTTTTCTGCCAGAACATTTTTATTTCCATGATGGTTTTAATGTCACCCTGCAAGATTGTAAATGTGTCAACTGCTCATTTATATAAAACTTTGAATTATATACTAATTTCTTATCATTAAATATATATACATAAATGGATATAAATTGTTAACATCCAAGTATAATCTAAGTATTAACAAATTTTATCTCTTTATACCAATCCTCATTTATTGTGTCATTTTCTCTTTATTTTTATTCAAACTATATTTGTCATTCTAAATATTGATGAACAAAGAGATAGGCTTAGTTTTTTTATTTTCCATGCAATTAAAATATTCCTCATTGCTTCTGATTATATGCCCCCATTTATCTCATGTAGTAAATGTTACCTGAATTTCTTCTTTAGTAGGTCCTGGGTCTCAGGGATTCAAAGAATGAATACGCAGACCACAGATCTGTGGTAAGACAGGGTTTATTTTACAAAGAGAGCACCAGAGCTTCTGGCAGAGGGAAAAACTCAGGTCAGACAATCTCCTCCCTCTGTCTCGTTCTTTGTCTAGGGGTACATATAGTTGCATGGGTCCTTTGTAGTTACCGTTGGCCAGGACTTGGTAACAAATGAATAAATACAGTCCCTTCTGCTGGAGCAAGATGAATGAGTGCATTAATGAATAGATTCAGTCCCTTCCTCTAAGGGCAAGGTGAATTAATACATTAATGAATAAATATAGTCCATTCATGAAATTGGCTGGGTCTAGAAAATGAGGGGGTTCCCAGAAATTGGAAAACCATGTATCACCCCTCGGACTGTGAAGTGCTCATGGAGGATACTCCAGAGGAGGGCTGTCCAGGTCCAAGGATGGTTCTGGGGTTGGCACCAGCTGCAGCATGGGCTGTGCAGTAATCTCTCTCAACTACCTAGGGACCTGGGGGCTTCCACCATGCTCACCCTCTGTGCTGTACTTGGTTCTCCACCTCTGCTTCCCCTTGTCCACAATCACATTGCTCTGGGAGACCTAAGGCCTGAACATTCTCTTCTTTCCCCATGGCCTCGAGGCTCCAGGTTTAGGCTGCAAGACCATCTCAAAATCACTAAAACTCCCCTCCATTTCCTTTTAGTCCAGAAATTAAGGAGGTCTGGACCCTGAGGATTCCAAGAGACACAAAGAGCAACTAAAGAAACAGGTGTTGGAATCTGGACATGAACTCTGGTAGTCTTTCTGTCCAAGGCTGTCCTTGTAGTCCGGTGGCAGAGCCATCCCCACCCTCCCTACCCACAAGAGGGGAACAAGCACCAGGGCTAGTTACCAGGAAAGGGACAGGGGTAGAAGGCTGGATTTCTTGCCAGAGTCACCCAGAGAGGGGTTGCACAGGCAGGACAGAGGAGCTCTCCTCACTTGGTGCTCCTATGGGTGCAGTGGGCACCCCACCTGGGTTGGGTGGCCAGGATGCTGGTATGGGATGAGCTCCCCAGCCCTCCCAGCCCACAATACTCCTCATCCCAGCCAGCATCTCCTGCTGCTGGAGGCTCAGTTCACCAAATCAGAGAGTCATTGTGAGTGCAGGCTCATGGAAGGGGAGGGATGCAAGAGTGTGGGATGAGTCTGCCCTCCAGCATGCTCTGCCTGCTTTTGCAGGGAAGGTCAGATGTTGTTGGTCCCACCATGGAGCAGCAGGTGGCCCATACTTGTGCCTCACTGCAAGTGCAATGACTGGTTCCCAGAGGTTGGGAGGTGGTGAAGAGTGGTGGTGTGTAAGTGACATGTGAGCATGTTTCAGGGAACACACCAGGGTCCCCTTGTGAGTAAAATGGAGGAACTCTTTGTAAACCTGGCACAACCCTCTAGAACATCCCCAGGCCTTTTGCCTAAGGGATCCCAAAGCTCTAACCACAACCTTGAACACAGACTGGCCCTGTCACTGTTCACGGTTTATATTCATGAGGGTCAGCCCTTATGTGAAAAATAATTCCAGCCCTCACATGGTCAGAAGGCCTAGATAAGATAATGCACCCCTATGAATATGGTTAGAGTTAGCTGACTTTTGTGCTCAGCAAGTGTTGGCCATTAGGAGTAGAGTTTCACACTTTCATGATTATTGCGGTTGTCCCAGAGCCAGGAGCTGCAGGTGATGGCCCAGGTGGTAAGCTCCTGAGTAGGCTCCACAATGGAAGGCCATGAGGGAAGTGGGAGGTGGCCGAGATGAAGTGACAGAGGGCTTGGGAAGTCACGGTGTGTTAGTGGCTGACAAATGAGAGCCAAGTGGAGCTCACACTGGGAAAGGTGAAAAAACACAGATTGGCTGGCTGTGCCTTGGTCATAGAGGAGCAGGTGGGAGGTGAAGTTGAAGGGACCAGCAAAATAGGCCCCTGTTTCTCCCATGGGCTCCAAACTAGCTCTAGAACTGAGATGACTGGTGCAGTGGCCATGACCCACCTGGGACTATCAAGCACTGAAAATGTCACAATGAAGAGTACAGATGCCCTATAAGTTGGAAAACAGAAAGCAAATTTGGATGTCTTAGTACTCAAACATGGAAAAGATTTTGTCGACTTTATTGAAGTGATGACACATGAAACAATGTTTGGTGTTTTTCATCTATTGGGATGAATAAAAACATGGTTAAAGTTCATTTCACCTGTTTCTTTGACTTTTTAAAGATGATCAACTTTACTTTTCTACAGTGTGAGGCTCCTAATTAAAATGAGCAGCAAGTACTGAGCTCCCAAATATCCCCACACATGGATAATCCCCAGTACCAGAGTGGCACTTTTGTGGCAGTCAATGAACCTATAAGAACACTCTATTATCACCCAAAGTTCAGAGTTGACATGAGGGTGCTGGGTTTGTGTTGTATGTTCTATAGCTTTTGACAACAATAGAATGACCTGTATCCACCACTGTACCATTATAAAGAATGGTTTCACTGCCACCAGAACCTGCCATGCTGTGTCAATCTTTCTTACTTTAAAAAAAAAAAAAAAAATGTAGCCATTAGAATACTTAAAATGACATGTGTGGCTCACATTTATGACTTGTATTATTTTTCATTTGAACAGTGTTTTCACTGAGGAGATTTGAAGCCTTAAAAAAAAAAAAAAAAACAGGGGTGGTGCCTGTAGCTCTAAGGAGTAGGGCACTGGCCCCATATGCCAGAGGTGGCGGGTTCAAAGCTAGCCCAGCCAAAACTGCAAAAAAAAAAATAATAATAATAATAAATAAATAAAAATAAATAAAAACAGAAATTCCCCCAAAAAATGGTAAAAAGAAAGTAAAAATTAACTCACTTCTCTGGAATGGCATAGTTAGTGCTTAAGGGCAGTGTCAGAAGTCCCAACGGGAAAGTCAGTTGATTGTACTCCATAAAACTATGAAACTCTATTAAATAAGAAACAGAATGAAGGCATAAAGTCAGTGCTTGTTAATGTGAATTTAGGAAAAACAAAATACATGAAAATGGATACCTTGGCTGGGCATGGTAGCTCATACCTGTAATCCTAGCACCCTGGGAGGCCAAGGTGGGTGGGTTGCTTGTGCTCAGGAGTTTAACATCAACCTGAGGAAGATGGAGATCTTGTCTCTACTGAAAATAGACAAAAAAAATTAGCTAGACATGGTGGAGCACACCTATAGACCTAGCTACTTAGGAGGCTGAGGCAACAGGATTGCTGGAGCCGGAAGTTTGAGGTTGCTGGGAGGTATGATGCTACGGCACTCTAGACACACAGTGCCTGTCTCAAAAATAAATAAATAAATAAATAATCAAATAGGTTAAAAGTTTATATCTTCATGAAGAACTCATGCAAGTTGATAAGAAAATAGACAGGTATCAAGAAATAAATGAGCCAAGAATTCAAAGAACCAATTTTTAAAAATATACCCTGTGCAGTCATCCAGTGAATAAATGCTCAATCTCCAGGGTCATCAAAGAAATGTGTATTCAAGCAATGCAATATTTTCTTTCTGAGGAAGCAGCAAAAAAAACAAGATCAATAAACAAACACACACACACACACAAACGCAAACATGCAGGTGCGTGCCAGCACACACGCTCACATGATCTCTTTTTTAAAAGTGGTAATAATCATAAAGACAGCTAGAAGTTGGTGAAGTGGAGGCATTCATACATTCCTCGCAGGAGTGTAAAATTCATTCCAATTTTCCAGGAAATTACTTGACAATACATATTAGCATCCTTTAATATTTTACTACTTTGCCCAATAATCTTGGTAGAAAATATTTGAAGGTTAAAGTCAGTAGTTCATTGTTAACCAGAAAACTGCAAATAAAGTGGAAGTAAACTACATCATTTCATGATGTTGATAAGTTTAGAGAAACATGAAAACAATACACCAAAACCATTTCCAATAAATAAAATCACAGAATATGTGCCTTCTGTAAAGGTCAACACAAAGCTAGTCAGTAAAAGAAAAGCTGAACAAGAAATTAGCTCCAACTTCTCCTAGTTTCTCTTTGCATATGTCAATATTTTTCTTTGAGACCATACTAGTTTCAGTCTTACTTATGTATTTATTTATTTACTTCAGAAGGCAAAATTTCACTCTGTGGCACAGCCTCGAGTGCAGTGGCACACTCAGAACTCTGTAACCTCAAAATTCTGGCCTCAAGGGATCCTGCCTCAGCCTTTCAGGTAGCTGGGCCTGGCTGGGTGCACTGGCTCATGCCTGGAATCCTAGCACTGTGAAAGGCCCAGGTAGATGCATTGCTTGAGCTCACAAGTCCAAGATGAGCCTGAGCAAGAGTGAGACCCCATCTCTACAAAGTAGGTAGGCATTGTGGTGGGCACCTGGAGTCCCAGCTACTTGGGAGGCTGAGACTAGACAATCACTATAGCCCAAGAGTTAGAGGTTCTGTGACCTATAACACCACAGCACTCACCTGTGGGCCACAACATGAGACTCTGTCTCAAAACAAACAAACAAAATAAAAACCCAAGTAGCTGGGACAACGGGCATGTACCCACCCAGACTTTTCACTCTCCAGAAGAGGCGCTGGTGAAAATATAGTGACTTCCCTCCACTAGATTATTCAGTAAATGGCCAGCTATTGACACTCACTTTGAAAGGGAAATTTCCCCTTGAATTCACAGAGCTTGAGCTATAACTAAGGACACAGTAATATATATAGATATGATGAAAGTATAGTTTGGTAAGTGCATTCTTAACTGAACCTTTTTATAAGTAAACAACTGTAACTAGTGTATTTTATCTAATCCTGAACAATATCGTCTTATTAGTTCTGGAAATAGTTGATGATGCAGGAACAGTAGAAGTGTTCAGGGATGTACTTCAAATCAAGAATGGAATCTCTGCTTGTTGACAACAGGTCAGTTTTGTTTCTTTTTCATTTGAAATTATCACTAGTGACTCTACTTGGGGGTACATCATTGATCCTCTTGTGACTTCTTTTCAGAAACAAGAGAATACAGTGTGGGGGATTGGGGTTGAGTTTTTCCAGATAAACTACTTCAACTTCAATGACAGTTTTGCACATGTGAAAGACCACTTGTCTGCACAGCAGCAGTTGGACCTCACAGTGTAGATTGTACCTTCACTGGGAAGGTTCAGTGATGCCCATCACCATGGTTATGTGATAGTATATATCTTGCCTCCTTCTGCTGCCACTTGCCATATCGATATGGGAAACCTCAAAAGCCATCTCAAAGGTATGTTCGTACTGACCTGTAAGATGCTATGCTCCCTCACAATGACTAGTCAGAATATTCCTCACAATATTTGACTTACAAAATTATCTTCTGCATTTTCCCATGGGTGGTTATAGTGTGTTTGTGGTATTGTTTGATGCCCCAATGTATATATTGAATTCTCCTGTCAAACAGGTTGCCCTATCCTTTTAAGAATACATTCGTTTTCCTTATAACCTGTTACCCTCAAACATCATTCAATCAGATGTCCCATAAATTGGTAAATATAGGAACATGTATTTCAATGTCATTTTAACTTAACAAAGTAGCTGCTAGAACCATTCATTTTAAAAATTTGGAGGAAATCTCGAAGGTAAGAGATGACTTTGTGGGTTTCACATGTTAAAGTCCATTTTTTACACATATTCTCTCTCTTCTTTTTGCTGAAATGTGTGCTGAGCTCAGTAAACTTATGGTATGTCATTTCTGTTCATACATAAATTTAAGGAACCAACAAAATCTCAATGTGTGTTCTCTGGTATCACTATATAAACAAAAACTCACATTGACTTCAATTCTGTTGAGCCTGATCAGATAAGTAGTCAAGGAGACAGAGGGGATGGCTGGTTTCTTCAATAAACTGCCAAAGCAACAGCCAAGATGGCTGCTCTTCCAATGAATTCTCCCTAGCTGCTTACTCAGGTTTAATGAGTTGTAGGAAAGGTTATTGTTTGTGAAAACATCATGAGGCAGTTTTTTGCAATATCCTACAGTCTGAGGACACTTGGGGGACAAGCAGACACTGGTCATTCAGTGTGGTCACCTGAGGGGCAGCTCACGGAGTGACAGTACTAGGGGAGGAAGGCTACATATGTGATGCCAAGACCCTCAGAGAATTTCCTTTAGAGGGAATAGGGCCACATTAGGGATGGAAGATGTGTAAAGTAGAGGAGAGAGGATGTGTCCTGATCAGGGAAACCTTCTTATCTAGCCATGTACTCTGGGGCATCAACTTGTATTTCCCTTAAACAATGGATAGGAATATTGGAGAAAGAGAGTTAGGGAAGCTCTTGCATTAGGAGTCCAGGATATGATGGAGAGGTCCCAGTCATCAGAGATCTGTGCCTCCCAGGGAACCATGTACACGTCCCATGACAGATTCATCACTTGTTCATGATGTGATGCTAAAAGCCACTTAGCTTCCCTAAATCTCATGACCACTTGGTAAAAAACAGGACCTCCTCTGCCCACCCATAGGCTGAGGTGAGGATCACAGGTCATAGTGCCAGATGTCCCATAACAGCTTCAGAGCATCATACCCACAAAGAGATGAGAAACCAACCTCCATCCCCCACTGCACTGGAGTGGTGCAAGCATCCTACCTGATGTCCAGTTTGTTCCCCCTGCCATTTAGGAAACACAGAAAATGACTGAGGAACCAGTTATCTTCCTCATGATTCACCTAGATTGAGTCATTTTAGCCTCCTCATGTCATAACAACAAATTAGCCTATTACCATTGTCATATAACAGTCCAGAGAACTGAGGACAGAGGGATCTAATGACCTTCTCAGGTGCCTGTCAATGGACTTGGACCCCATCCCTAACTCTGCACCACCACCACCCTGATCCCTGTCTTTCTGCTCTGCTGCCTTTCTGTGTGGTCTCATCTCCATGAAGGCATGGCCCACACAGGCTCCCAGAACTCCAAGTTCTCCCTTAAACCCAGCTTTCATCAGATGGTGGTCCTTAGAAATCAGTAAACAATGGGATCAGATGTTCAAACTCACTATTGAATTTTACTAGTTGTCTCTGAACTTCTGTCAGAAAGATGCCTGCAGTTGTCCCTATTGTGAAGGCACTAACAGTGTTCTTTGCTGACAGTGCCACCGCACCCCTTCCCCCCTCCCCCCCCAACTCAGAGCAGAGTATTGTAATCCATTAGATTTGGTCACCTGAAAAACTTACTGTGGCCATAAGGTTATTCAGAATAGTGATTGGGAAATACTTGGTGTCCCATATCTAAGACAAACATATGAAGAGTGTAAGCTGTGTTTTCCTTGGAGCAATATTTTAAGTTTCCTTGTCATAAGTGTTGTTGCTACCACAGAATTCAATATACATTTGAAAGTCAAAATTGGTTCACATTCAATGGCAGCCAATAATTCAAGTTCATGTCTAGATACTACCTGATTATTGACCACTGGCATCAAAATACCTCACTGGGCCATTCTTGGTGGGTGAGGCCTATAATCCTTGGCCTTTGGGAGACTGAGGAAGGAGGATCACTGGAGCCCAGGACTTTAAGCTTGCAATGAGCTATGATGACACCACCCATACTCTAGCTTTCTAGCCAGGGAGGCAGAGTGAGACCCTGTCCTCCCATCCCTGAAAATATCTGCCTGAAGCAATGGTGCTAAATGATTTTTTTTTCCTTTCAAAGTTTAATGTCACTCTTCAGACAAGTACAGATGCAACACACTTCTGTTTTAGAAACATTCTTTATTATTTTGCACAAATTAAAATAGAATGCATTGATCAAAAAGGGAAACATTATATAATTGTTACATTAGATGAAGTTTCTGCCATTTCTTCAGGAGAATGACTCTTTATTACTTCTTTCATGAACTTTTCAAGTGCAGTGAAATAGCCTTGGCACTGCCATGTATCATTGTGAGTCCCATCTGGAAAAATGGCTAATCTCTTAGTCCAAGATGGGGAAAAATCATAAAGTTGCTTGATCATTACTGGTGGAATTAATTGGTCAGAGAGTCCAGAGATGAAAAGAGAAGGCATTCTGCACTGAGAGATTTTTCTATAGGACAAAAATTTATTTTTGTAGCACCATAAAGGAAGGTAACACATTGGAAAGAATGAAAATAAAGTGCTGGCCATATGCAGTATGCTTAAAAATGTGTTTTCCACCATAATGGCTGAAATTCTATGTCAATTTTCAGAAGCCAGATGAATAGCCACTGCTCCTCCCAAGGAACGACCAAAAAGAAAAATTTTTGTCTTATAAAGGTCAGGTCTGGTCATCACATAATCTAACACAGCTTCAGAATCTAAGTAGAGTCCTTCCTTACTTGCTTCTCCTTCGCTTTTTGCATATCCTCGATAATCAACCAGCAACACGTTAACATTTAGGTTAACCAAGATAAGCAATGCATTTGGTAACCTGTGACCTATGTTGCCCGTATTCCCATGAAAATAAATTATAGTTGGGGAATAGGGTGAATTGTCTCCAGTGTATTGCATCAAAATAAGATTTAGACATACTCCATCTTTGGTTCTGATGAAAATGTTTTCATGTAGAATGCCAGTGGGCATGAGAACATAAAGGCGTGATGGGATGGCTGTTCTGGAAAATAAAGCAATACATCCTGGAATTTATACAGAATACCTGCTATTGATATGAATATTAACAAAAGATAAAGCCTCCATACAGATGAAAAGTCACTATCAAAGGTAGAAGAGAAATATGGCAGAGACCCCAAGACCAGGACATCAAAGCTATCAGCCATCTTTCCACAAAGCTCCACAGCATCCAGGACTTTTCCATTGTGGCTATCTGTAATTACCCCCCAAGAAACACAGCAGACAGCATCCTTTCTGATTCATCTGTGCCAGTTCCCACTTGCTCGGCTTATCAGTGTTGTTGGGAGGGCTTCAACTGTTTCCATTCAGACTTGCTGGCAGGCTGCACAGTCTGCCATGGAAACCGGGCACCACACAGCAAGGACCCCCTGCATCACCTTCATCACTCCTCTTCATCCTCCTCTTGCTGAGGATTTCTTGGCATTACTGAAAACTTCAGTCGATAAGACTGTGGCACAATCTGAACTTGGAGATATGCTTTTTCAAACCTTAGCTTTTGAAATGCCTATTGAGAGTGTCAAAGAGTTTTATGTCCTTTAAGGGCACAAAATGCCCCTTTAGAAGAATATATAAAAGCATGTTCAGATGTAGGAACTGAACCATACAAAGCTAGTCTCCTTGTTGCTGCCTTGAAGGAAGGATTCAAATCAAATTTTATCCAATGTCACAATTGTGGAAAATTAGGTCGTGTCAGGAAGGAGTGCCACAAAGGGAAGAGTAACAATGACAGCAATAAAAGAAACTTTACTATTAATAACCGACAAAGACAGGGTGGATACAAGACTCCAGACATTTGTCCTACGTGTAAAAAATGATTTCATTGGACAAATGAATGCCACTCTCAATTTGATAAGGATGGAACACACCTCCAGCAGGGAAACTATTAGGCCCAACTCAGGACCCACAGACAAATATTATAATACAGGTATGGGGACGTACCCACTCACCAACAACTTAAACCTATCCAATCCCTTTTACGCACCACTCCAAGAAGTGCCACTTTAGATCACCCAGCCTGTGATAATGTTTTACTACTTCCTAACATGGGAGCAAAATGGCTAAAAACAGGCATTTGTAGCCCAATACCTCCAAATTCAGTGGGTTTATTACTAGGCAGAAGTAGTTTAACATCTCATGGTATGCATGTACACCCTGGTGTAATTGATAATGATTTAGTAGGAGAAATACAAATTATGATTTCGGTAGATCAATCAATACAAATTTTAGCCAGACAAAGGATTGCTCAATTATTACTTTTGCCTTATATCAAATTACAAATCACAGATAAGAAACACACTGGTGGCTTTGGCAGTATGGGCAGTATATTCTGGCAAAGAGCCATGAATCAAAACAGACCTCAATTAACGCTCACCTTAAAAGATAAATCCTTTACTGGCCTGTTAGATAATGGTGTTGATTGTCTGTCATCAGCTTTAAAACAATGGCCTAGGGAATTGCCAAAGCAAATAGTTGATGTCACCTTTACTGGTATCAGAATTTTCAATTCAGTCTTTCAAAGTACTCTGGTTTTGTCCTGTTCCAGACCAGATAATCAAATTGCTCAAATTCAGCCTTACATAGCTGATAAATCCATTAATTTGTGGGGAAGAGACTTGCTCCAACAATGGAAAACTATAGTTACTATACCATCCATGAATACTTCTTTTCAGATGTCAAATTTAGCCTAGAGGTTACTGCCCCAAAATATGTTCTAAAATTATCTTGG
Organism: Loris lydekkerianus; assembly: GCA_963574355.1. Lineage (NCBI taxonomy): Eukaryota > Metazoa > Chordata > Mammalia > Primates > Lorisidae > Loris > Loris lydekkerianus. The sequence goes on from CAUYPK010034280.1 coordinate 16,358, forward strand.
AAAAGGAACAATCTAGTGTGAGTTGAGCAGTGGCCAATAACTAAAGAAAAACTGGATGCATTACAAGTAATAATACAAGAACAATTAGAACAATAACATATCAAACTTTCTACTAGCCCTTTGAATTCTCCAATTTTTGTAATAAAAAAGAAATCATGTAAATGGAGAATGCTAAGTGATCTCCATAAAGTTAATGAAACAATTGTTCCCATGGGACCCTTACAACCAGGTTTGCCACTTTCTTCTATGGTTCCTTCTAAATGGTATTTATATGTAATTGATTTAAAAGATTGCTTCTTCACTATATACTTGCACCCTGAGGATAGTGTTTGATTTGCATTTTCTGTTCCCTCTTATAATCAACAGCAACCTTACCAATGGTTTCAGTAAAAGACTTGCCACAAGGCATGTTAAATAGCTCCATCTTGTGTCAGAATTTTATTGATCAACCACTACAACAAATAAGAAAGAAATTTCTTTCAGCCTATATCATTCACTATATGGATGATATTTTGTTTGCACATCAAAGTTTAGCAATCCTTCAAGAGATATTTCAACATGCCATTTGGTATTAAAATCATGTGGCCTTCAAATATCCCCAGAAAAAATTCAAACTACATCTTTCTGTAACTAGGATACAAACTAAGAGAAACAAAAATCTTCCCTCAACATGTCAATATTAGACTAGATTGTCTTTCCACTTAGAATGATTTTCAAAAATTGCTCACTCATATTAATTGGCTATGACCCACATTAGGAATTACCACTTATGCTTTAACTAATCTCTTTAAAATCTTGGCTCAATTTATAATAGCCAAGTCATGGAAGAAGCCCAAATGCATATCAACCCATGAATGGATTAATACATTGTGGTATATGTATACCTTGGAATATTATGCAGCCTTAAAAAAAACATGGAGACTTTACCTCTTTTATGTTTACATGGTTGGAGCTGGAATATATCCTACTTAGTAAAGCATCTCAAGAATGGAAGAAAAAATATCCAATGTACTCAGTACTATTATGAAGCCAATTTACAATCACTTACACTTTCATATGAAGGATAGATCACAACTATGGCCCAGATGAAGGAGGGAAGAGGGGAGACATATGGGGAGGGAAGAGGTCTTATTGAGGGAGGATAAATGGTGGAGCCACACCTATGGTGCATAAAGCAAGGGTACATGTCTGATCTATTAAGTATAGAGTATAAATGTCTTAACACAATAATTAAGTAAATGAGGTGAGGGATATATTAACTAGTTTGATGTAAGCATTCCAAATTGTATATGAAATCAGCACATTGTACCCCATAAATGCATTAATGTATACATGATCTATATGTTTATAATTTGATAAAATAAAATAAAATCTTAGAAGGCCCTGTGGACTTAAATAGTCCTCGTTCACTCACCCCTGAAGCAAGGAAGGAATTACAGTTAATTAAAAAGGAATTTGGTACTAAAGAACTAGATTGTGTTGATATTAGATTCCCCATTCATTTAATCATTATTGCAACTTCTCATTCACCCACAGGAGTTATTTATCAAGAAGATGCTGTTTGTAAAGGTTATTTCTGTCTAATAAAACCACACAATAACACTTGGACAAAATTTGTGAATTAGTTGAAAAAGGTAGAAATAGAATTAGACAGCTTATTGAATATGATCCAAGCTCTATTATTGTTCCTTTTACAGATAAACAAATTCAACTTAATTTTCAATTATCTCTGCCCTGGCAAATAGCTTTTGCTTTCTTTGTCGGCCTCATTACTAATATCTGTCCTACTGATAAAAGATTTCAATTTTTAAAACTTACCTCTTGGATTCTTCCTCAAATTGTAAAAGATTCCCCAATAATGGATGTTCTAACTTTCTATACTAATGCTACTATAAATGGTAAAGCTGGATATACTGATGGCTCTAATTCAAAAATTATTCAAACTCCTTATAATTCTGTTCAAAAAAATGAAATATATGCTATCTTAATCTTACTTTAAGATTTTCAATATTCTACTGAAATATTCTATTATATTGCCAGTAACTCCTCAAATTCTTCCTTTGTTATTAAACATTTAGAGACAGCCACTATTACTCTATTGATAAATTTTCTTCTCTTTTTCTCTCTATTCAAAACTTACTTCAATGCTGCATTTATCCCTTATACATCACACACATTAGAGCACACACTAATTTTCCAGGTCCAATGACCTCACTGAATTCTCAAATAGATCAAGCTCTTATCACCACTGTTCAAGAAGCATCAACTGTTCATTCTTATACACATGCAAATGCAAAATTCCTTCTCAAAAAATTCAATCTTACAAAAGTTCACTTTATTCACTTGTTCATTCTGCTCAAAAATAGTCATCACTTGTCTCTGAAGGAACAAATTCCAGAGGGGAAACAGCCAACCCATGATGGCAAATGGATGTAACCATCATTCCTTCTTTTGGTAAATTAAACTATGTACACCACACTGTTGATAAAAATTCTCACTTCTCCTGGGCAACAGCCTTACCTGGATAAAAAAGCTTATCATGTGATTCAACGTTTATTAGAATGCTTCACTATTATGAGTTTACCCCAATCTATAAAAACAATGCCCCTTCTTATTCATCTCAAAAATTACATTCTTTTCTGTCATTTTGGAACATGCATCTCTCTCACAGCATCCCTTATAATTCACAAGGACAAGCAATTATATAAGGTCAACACAGAACACTCAAAAATATGCTTTTAAAACTGAAAGGGGGAGAAAATTATGATATACTCCCTATTAACAATAGTCCCAGATATAATCTTACAAGAGCTTTACTTATTCTTAATTTTTAAAATTTGAATAATAAAGGAAGTACAGCAGCAGAATGTCATTGGATGTCTCTTACTCACCCAAAACGTCCTCAAATACAACAACCTATCTTTACAAAAATACCTGATAGTACAGAATGGAAACCTGGGTGTGTGTTACAATGGGGCTGAGGTTTTGCTCATATCATTACAGAACAAGAAGAGAATCAGTGGCTACCTGCTCGTTGGATCAAGCCTAGACATGAACAAGAGATCTCACCAGCATTTTGATGAATATACTGATATTTTTAACAACATGAGCATTCAGGGGACCAGTATACATTGCCCCCTTCCAGGAACCACTAATGCCACCTTCCCCTCATGGGGACAGATAAAGAAGTTGTCAACAGCACCTGAAAACTCAGCAAAATGACAAGGTAAATCTCTAACAGCAGACTTCCTGTTCCTGGCCATGATTGCATTAATACAGACTAAGGTAAGTGCTTCCACATAAGTGAAAAGCCTATAAGGAAACCTTTAAATGGTTCTATTTTGTGGAGGCAAGTTTAAAGTCTTTTGTGAATTAGAAAGGAAAAACTCCTGGACAGAACTCCATATGTGACATAGAACCTAATCATTTAAAAGTGATTTAGGGAAGAACTTCAGGGAGGCAGGTCTGCAGGCGATTACCTGTATATCTCAGGATTTTCCAGACTATTCCCTAAAGATGATTAACAGCCTCCAGATGGTGAAGCATTTAAACAACTTATTTCCCCAGAATCTTGTTTTGTGGTTTTGTTTTTGATTACTTAGCATAAGAATAACTTTAGTGAAGTAGTTATCAGTTAAACCAGTTAAACCTTAGCCCATAAGGATAGCTTTAGATAATGTTAGTAAAATGGTTATCAGTTAATCTGATTT
>CAUYPK010034281.1:0-20009 GCA_963574355.1 Loris lydekkerianus
AGAGCATTAAATCAAAGAATCAAATTTCAAAACAGAATTAAAGAATCATTCAAAAGAAAGAGAAGCAGAAATGAATAAAAAAAAAATTACGGAGGGTGATGGGTTGGGCCACATCTATGTTGTATATTTTTATCTATAAAAAAAAAAAAGAAACAAAAAAAAAAAAAAGAAAAGAAAAGTAGAAAAAAATGACGAACTAATACTTTTTGTAACCACCTGGAAGGAATATTCTTGTAAGTGAAATCTTATAAGAATGGAAATATATATATATATATATATATATATATATATATATATATATATAAAATTTTATAAGAATGGATATATATATACACTATTAAATTGGAACTAATTGACAAAAAAAAAAAAAAAAAAGAAATAAAAGGTATCTAAATTGGGATAGAGGAGGTGAACCTATCCCTAGTCCCTGATAATCTTGTTTCTGGAAAACTCTTAAGACTCCTAGAAGAGATAAGTAATTTCAGTGAAGTCTCAAGTTACAAAATCAATGTATACAAATCAGTAGCATTTCTACATACTAATAACAGACAAGCTGAAAGTAAAATTAAGGATTCAATACCACTTACAATAGTTATAAAGAAATAAAATACCAAGAAATATATTTAACCAAAAAGGTGAGATATCTCTATAAGGAAAAGTACAAACCTATAAAACTCTGAGGAAAGAAATCATAGATAAACAAATGGAAAAATATCCTATGATTTTGGTTGGTTAGAATCAACATTGTTAAATACTGCCCAGCGTGATTTACAGATTCAATGTAATCCCCGTCAAAACACTAACATCATATTTTGTAGATCTAGGAAAAATAATTCTACACTTCATTTGGAACAAAAATGAAACCCAAATAGCCAAGCAATCTCAAGGAAAAAGAAAAAATCTGGAAGCACCATATTATCAACTTCAACTTCTTCTACAAGGCTATAGTAACCCGAATAGCATATTCAATGGAACAGAATAGAGAATCAAGAAATGAAACCATATACCTTCAACTGATCTTAGACAAAGCAGATAACAACATACACCGGGGAAAAGAAGCTCTGGTCAGTAAGCAGTGCTGGAAAAAGTGAACAGCCACAGGCAGAAGAATGAAATAGGACCCTCATCTTTTATCACATATAAAAATTAATTCAAAATAATAAAAGTGTCAAATATAAGGCATGATAACATAAGAATTCTAGAAGAAAACATAGGAAAAATACTTCTAGAAATTGGCCTAGGCAAAGAATTTATGACTAAGGCCCCAAAGATAAATACAGTAATAATAAAAATAAATAAATGGGACTAAATTAAATTAAAAAGCCCTTGCACAGCAAAGGAAATAATCAACAAAGTAAGTAGACAACCTACAGAATAGGAGAGAACATTCACAAGCTATACATTCAATAAAGGGCTACTATCCAGAATCCACAAAAAAACTCAAACAAATAAGCAAGAAAAAAAAAACTCCATTAAAAAGTGAGCAAAAACCATGAACAGAAGCTTTCATAAAGAAAATAGGCAAATGCCCAACAAACATATGAAATGAAAACAAGCTAAACATCACTAATCATCAGGAAAAGGAAAATTAATATCACAGTGGAATACCACATTACCCCTGTTAGAATGGCTTTTATTAAAAAAGTAAAAAAAAAATAATAATAATAACCCAGAATCTGACACTGATGCAGAGAGAAAGGAATGCTTATACACTGTTGATAGAACAGCAAATTAGTACAACCTCCATGGAAAACAGTGTGGAGATTCCTCAAAGATCTAACTGTGGACTTACTGTTTGATTCTACTACCCAAAGGAAGTCATTTTATCAGAAAGACACCTGCACGTGAACGTTTATTGCAGCACAGTTCACAATTGCAAAGATGTGGAATCAACTCAAGTGCTCGTCAATTCATGAATGAAGAAATGTGGTATTTATATACACAGAGTACTACTCAGCCATAAAAAGAAATGGAATAGGGGCAGTGCCTGTGGCTCAGAGGAGTAGGGCGCTGGCCCCATGTGCCAGAGGTGGTGGGTTCAAACCCAACCCTGGCCAAAAACTGCACACACACACACACACACACACACACACACACAAATGGAATAATGTCCTTTGCAGCAACTTGAATGGATCTGAAGATGATTATCGGAAGTATCTGAGGAATGGACAAACACACCCCACATGTACTCTCTAACACCTGGGAGCTAAATGATGGGCACCCGGGGGCACAGAGAGATATAAAGGACCTTGTAAACCAAGAAGGAAGTGGGAGGAAAGGGGTTGAGGGAACAGACTTACCTCGTGGGTACACTATTCTGGTGACAGGCACACAAAAAGCTCCAACTGGAGCATATTCAAGGTATCCATGTAACAACATTTGTACCCCCTTTATATTTTGAAATAAAGAAAAATAAAGTTTAAAGTGTCAAAAAGTAAAAAATATAAAGAGCTATAGAAGGCATTTGGGGAGATTTTGCAGATTTAAACATGACTTTCAGAGTAGATAGTCTTGAATTAATGTTGATTCATTTTCATTATGATAATTGCACTGAGTTCCTTAGGAGAATGCCCCCCCCCCTTTTTTTATGAGATATACATTGAGGTACTCAAGGGTGCTATGCCTCGGGTTCTGAAACTCTCTCCCCAATGGCTCATCCTCCCCTCACAACCCCCCCCATACACACATGTGCATATACACATGTGCAGATGAAGTAAATGTGGTAAAATGTTAAAAATGGTGAATCTTGATGCGATGGATACAGGTGTGTGTGTTATACATATTTTTCTACCTTTCCGTCAGCTTAAAATTATGAGAAAAATTGTGGAAAAGAAACATTAAATGCAAATTTTTTAAAACTGTCATTGAGAATTTGAATTTGGTTAGCAATACAGTTAGACCTATTTTTAAGAGAAACCATGATTGATTCCCAGAGGAAAATAATTATTCTGCAGTGAAAACAAAGAGATGATGGGTCTGGGCCATTCCCTGAGAGTCAGAAGCTCAGCCTTCCTTTCAATGGTCACAGCTTGCTGGAAATCAGTATAAAGCAGGTGTCTGACTAGTGTCGTCACGTCAGCACGTTGGGCTCAGTTTCTTCCTTTTCAGGGGAGGTCACCTGAGGCTTTGAAGCCTAAGCCACCAGAGGCAGAGAAATGTGAAGGGGCAAGGCCCAAACTTAACACTTTCTGCCAATCCTGGCTGACACCCTGCCCCTGACACTGCTTCAGAGGGGGGCCATGTTCCCTCTGTTCATACGTGAAATAAAGAGACACCTTGGAAGTCGTAGCTCAACCCCTGGATCAAGGCAGCTCAGCAAAAGCTAGTTTGAAGGAAGAAATGGGGGGTGCAGCAGGCAGAGGGCAGCCGGAGCAAAGACAGAGCTCTGAGAAGCAGGAGGAGGCGGGTCAGGTCTGGCCCTGAGCAGCAGGCTGGCCCTGCACTGCTGCCGAGTGAGGATTCCTTATGGGTGGGTTCTATTACTTATGGCTGGCTGTTTGAGGGACAGTTTACATACAAGCAGGCAGAGAAACGAATGTCATGTTTTTAAAATGAATAAAGAAAAACACCACTCTGCAAACAAACATATGTTACACGAAATGTTTTCCTCGCACAAACAGAACTGAAAATTATTTTATCCACTGACCTTTCTGTGAAACAGCGGGTACATACATTTGTACAATTTTCTCATCCCAGAAGTAGATCTGTTTCACAAGGAAGTCAGAAGGTGTAGGTTTCTCTGAGAATCTAGGAGATAAAAACAACGCAGTAGTGTCTCATTTTTTTTTTTTTTTTCTTTCTCAATGATTTTAATTAGACCTCTCTTTTAAGACTTTAGTCAATTTTTGCAAAACATTTCACTCATTTCACTGCCAGGAGGTAGCCTGGGCTAACAGAGGTCAATATGTTTATTCTGAAGCACCACTTGGTCTTTTAATAGAAACTTCTTTGTAACACTTTCATCCTTCATTTCATTAAAAAAGTAAAAAGTAAGAAAAAGTAAGAAAGAAGGTTAAGGGCAGCGCCTGTGGCTCACGGAGTAGGGCACTGGCCCCACATGCCAGAGGTGGCGGGTTCAAACCCGGCCCCAGCCAAAAAAAAAAGAAAGAAGTTTAAGAATGACCATCACAGTCTATAAGAATAAAACAAACAGTGGCGGCTCCTGGTCGGGGCATGGCCGCACATGAGCACATTGGCATGTTTGCACTAACTCTTTACATAATCTGCTAACAGATAAAGGATAGTAAGCACAACATAGTTAGGCTAAGAAATTTCTCAGAAGCTTTTTACCTTTTCTGTATCTGACTTAGAGTTATGTTAAAATCCAAACTCTAAGCAAGAAGACACTTCCAGGCATTTAATGACTTAGTTCATTTGGCAGAATGAGTGTTAAGCCAACAGCAGACATTAAACCTCTCGTTGAGGGCTGTGCGGACAGCTACGATACAACCCTTGCTCATGGGTACCCCACCAAATTAGTTGAAGTACCCACCAAATTAATCAGGGGCAATCAAACAGCGAGCATTTGTCAGGAGGCCTGAACATATGAGGACTCAGAATAGAAGTAATCGAGACCTATGCCCATCCCAACCTACCACAAACTCTGCAAACTGGTGGTTCCCGCCAGCGTATTTAAAGTATGATTCCAAAGAATCTTTTCAATATTCATTTATTAAGCCTTCTTATGTAATTTAGTTGTAAAATGGGGCCCACCCAAGTCTCATGAACTCAACGTCCATGAGAAAGATGATTTATTAAGTTACCTTAGAGCGGTGATTTTCAACCAGTGTGCTAAGGATATTGGTGTTCTGTGAGAGGATCTCGTGTACCACGAAAATTTTTAAAAGTCATTGATTAAATTAATTTCAGAAGACATTCAAAAAGTACATTAAGTATATTCTTTTTTTTACTCTTGTTTTTGTCAACATAATTGAAATGTGCTTAAGTTTAACTGTAGGTTCAAGTGTGCCCTGAGATTAAAAAAGGTTGATAAACGCTGCCTTGGAAACGAAGATTTGAAGACATTTTCTCCTTTTGGAAAAGGAAAGAAATAATAAAAAAAGAATTCCTGCCCAACTTTATGCTGAGAGAATAAGAGTTCTAAGTGAGAAAAGATTTCTGTTAGTATTATTACTAACAAGTCCAACGTTCCGTTTCTCCAACAAATGATAACAAGTGAGAATCCAATCTCAAAACAATAAATGAATAAAACAAAGTAAGGAAGCTTATGTTTGAACAGCAGACTGTTATAATTTCCTTAGACAATTAGCTTTATTATTGCTTTAAAAACAATTTAATTCCCTGATTTTTTTTCACATTCTGAAGGATGCTATTTCTTGGTCCACTCTCATTCCCACTGTGGCTGCCACCATCCACATACCTTACTAGTAACATGATGGGGAATGCTCTAGTGATGGGTTTAGAGAATTTGATTTCTATCTGTAGAGATTCCTGGGGGTCTTCAGAAAGCCCAGTGAACTGATGGAAATTTACTTTATCCCGAAGCAATACAAACGTCGTTTTATGTCTCCTATGTTCCTGTCATTTAAAGGAGAACAAGTTAAGCAAAGTTTGCCTTTGAGAAAGTAAATGCATTAAAAATCATCCATCATGGGCTAAAGGGGGCAGAGGCACAGGGGAAAGGCTCTCCTTACTGGGCTGACTTCCTCCTCAAACTCCAGAGTCAGGGCTTTCCTTAGCCACTGTCTGTTGATGGGCCTTTTGCTGGAGCAGTTGTAGAGGGTGAGGCCAACAACTCCACCGATCTTAGGAAAAAAAGACCATCTCAGGGTAAACCACAGCGAACAGCAGACTTACAGGAAGTACGGTGATGCTACGGGCACAATTACATAAAGTTACGCACCTGATATCAGAGCCTGGCATAGAAAAATCTAACCCGTTTTACTAGTTAAGATAGCATGGGGTGAATTTAACGCTTCCTTTGTATTACTTGGATTAAAATTAATGACTTTTAAAGTTTTTTGAAATTTTTTGTTTTATACTTTAAGAGCTCACACCAAAAATATCTGCTTATTGTACATAATCAGAAAGTTATAGAAAGGTGTATGGCAGGGTGAAGACCAGTTTGCCTGTAATCCCGTCACTGAGAGAAATCGTATTTGAGGACGCTGCCTACCAAACTTTTTTCTATGCGTTGAGTCCATCCACACTGGGCAGATAATCATCTTCTCTATTTTTGCATAAAATCTTCCAGTCACTAAAACTCTCTGGTGAACATAATTTCAATTGGGCATAAATGAATTGTATCCCTATGTTGAACATTCTGGTACTACTACTTCGATTTGGGTTATCATAAATAATGTTGTTTTAAATAAATGAGACAAAATATCCTGCTCTGAATAAATCTTTTCCCATGTTCTTGGTGTGTATTCCTAATAGGTATAACAAATTCTTGATGTCTGGAGACAAAGTGCTTTCCAAAAGGTCATACTGAGCGACGCCATGCATCCCTCCCTGCACTTCCACAGTGGTGTTTTTAAGTACAAATAATCTGACTTATCCACAACTCGCATTTAGGAACAGAGATTATCACAGTACATCCCCGAGTCACAAACGTCTGATTGACATCTGACTCACACTTAACAAATGGAGGCTATTATAGATAATAGGCAAATGTATCTGTTTCAACTTACATACAAATTCAACTTAAGAACAAGCCTGAAGAACCTATCTCATTCATAACCCTGGGACTTGCTATAATTGTACTTTTGTAAGTTAAAAATAAATCATTTTAATTTCTGTTTCTTTATTGCTTGAATTATTTTATATGCTGATTAGCCATTTATATTTCCCTAAGTGTGTATATATTTATACACGCTAGCAGTTTTGGCCAAAATAAGATATACCCCATGAATTTACCCATTCCTTCATCAGACATTTATTGGGTACCCAACGAGCCAGGTACGTGTGCCTGGGCTGCGAGGCCAGGGTGCAGAAAATACTGCAAATCCTCACCCTCTGCTCTTTCAAACTCACCCTGGGCTCATTCCCAAGGCCTCTGAGCTTTGCGCAGTGGCACTGTTGTAGCCAGTGAGGTTTATCCTAGGCACGATTATTTGTAATTAAAACACAAGACCTCTGAATGTGGAAGGTGAAGTCTACAACATTGCCAGGCGGCTAGAGAAATTCTCCCTGACTGCCCTACCTTCACATCACCCTCTCACTCTGCTCCCCTCTTCTGCGTACCCTCCCAGGAGCCAGGGACCACCCTGCTGATGGGTCCAGCTATGCCTCTCATGTGAGCGGGAAGGAAAGAGATGAATGTCGGTGCGTCCTCAGCTGCCCTTTCTGCAGCTTCATTCAAGTGACACTGTATTTTATTTCAGACCTGTCCGAGACGTGACCGTAGTGCTTGCATCATCACTGCACCCGACACTCTCTCTGACCATGGATTAGAAAGCCCACAGGAAATGCTGAATGGGCTGTGGACCCAGCCACCAGCGGCAGCTAGTTTGGCTAGGATTTTTCTGGAGAAACTAATCTTCCAAAAGAAGAGAATACAGTCACATGTTCTAAGTGGCCCCTCTGTTAGGAAACTGAAAAACAGGTGCAAACGTGCCAACCTCGTCTCTTTTTGTCACTAAAGCTCAATTACTGCAAATTCAATGTGGCAGGTCATCCGCCACCACATACCTGTCCAGGAGCTCCGGGCCCTGGATATGGGCTCTTCTTGAAGAGTATGAGCTGGCTAATGTAGCACGGACTCTGCGTTTCTGTCCCAGCAGGACTGTGCCCAGTGAAGTCAGCAGGTAAATGTACCTGGACGGAGCCCAGGCTCTGGATGGAGCTCTGAAGGTTGTGATGAAGACGCATCCGGAACTCCATCTGCCCAACGCTAATGTGGGTCAGTGCTAAACAGCCCTGAAACACAGCAGGAGCAGCTGAACGTTTGTAAGACAAAGGATCAGACTGCCTGGAGTCCAGACTGGGAAGAGGGGAAAAAATATGGAAAAGACCTCCCAGCACACTTTGGACTGGATTCATTTGACTGAGCCAAAGTTTTGTTTAACAATAGCAATTTTTTTTTTTTTTTTTTTTTCAGATTAATATGATGGAACAAATGTTTAGGTTACATTGTTTTCATTTTTTTTTTTTTTTTTTTTTAGAGAGACAGAGTCTCACTTTATGGCCCTTTGGTAGAGTGCTGTGGCATCACACAGCTCACAGCAACCTCTAGCTCCTGGGCTTACGCAATTCTCTTGCCTCAGCCTCCTGAGTAGCTGGGACTACAGGCGCTGGCCACAACACCTGGCTATTTTGTTGCAGTTTGGCCGGGGCTGGGCTTGAACCCGCCACCCTCGGCATATGGGCGGCGCCTGTGGCTCATTGTTTTCATTTTTAAGGTAAAGTTCAAGTTGTAGTTGAGCTCTTCACCCAGGGGGCCGTGCTGAACACCCTCACATGTGCACATTAGGTGAGATTCGGTCCACTGCCTTCCCTCCTCCCCTAGACCCTCTTCCTTACTAGACAATGCTTGTGTTTTTTCTTTCATGTGGCTGTTTGGTTGTTTATATATTGGTTTCATGTTAGTGACTGAGCAAAAGTTTTGGTACAAGGATATAAATGGCAAATAATAGTAAAACACAAACTGTTTTGACACATCTTTCTATAACATTGTATTCATTCTTTAACAACCCCTGTGCTTCTTGGGGATTCTTAGCCCATCTAAAGGCAGTTTTAATGCCATGCTTATTGCTACAACATGGAGACTTGGCAGGAAACGTGAGTTTAGGGCCTTGGGGCTCAGTGCTGGGTGGGTATGTGACAAATGTTTTTAAATGTACTAATGAATAATGACAATTGTAATTGCTAGGTTAAGATAGAGTCTTCATTTATGTTCTAATTTCCCAAATATTACAGTAACTGTCAGTTAAATAAACCACAAGACTGGATAAGAGGGATGATAAATTGGTAGAAAAGGAACAAAAGTCTGTTTATTAAATTACTGTTCTTGAAAGCACTTTCAATTTCTTAACGTTAAAAAAAAAAAATCTCTGAGATAATTTCTCACCCCTATAATCCCAGCATTTGGGAGGCTGAGGCAGGTGGATTGTCTGAGTTCACGGGCTCAAGACCAGCCTGACCCAGAGCGAGACCACATCTCTAAAAAAAACAGCCAGGCGTTGTGACAGGCACCTGTAGTCCCAGCTACTTGGGAGGCTGAGGCAAGAGAATCGCTTAAGCCCAAGAGTTTGAGATTGCTGTGAGCTGTGATGCCATGGCACTCTGACAATGGTGACAAAGCGAGACTCGGTGTTAAAAAAAAAAAGAAAAAAGATTTAAAATTAATGCAAGAAATCGTTCACATTAATTTAGATCATTCCTCAAAAAACACAAGGTATTCTGAGAAATGCTTAGAAGCCAAAGTCGCCAAACATCTCAAGTGGAAATCTCCAAACACAAAAGCACCGAATGGAAGCAAAGTTTCATTGGAAACATTAGAACACTATCACAAAACACCTAAAATTCAAAATGAAAATTTCCACATACTGAAATACTCCCAGAATAATAAACAGAGTGACTCTATGTTGAGTTTTGAGAAGTCATTACTAACACAGGTTAACATCCTGAGAGAGGGAAGCGGTATTTTTATAGATGGAGAAAAAAGCCTGACTTACGAGCAATACATCTGCGATGACGGCGATTGCCTCCTCTCCCAGATAGTCCTGACTCCTGGATGGTTCTTGCTCAGAGACGTCCCAGACTCTGGATATGAGATGGATGAGCTGCAGCCTGAGGCCTCTGTCAGCCGCACACCCTCCCGAGAACCAGCCTTGAGCAAGGAGTGCCCGGGAGTATTTGAGGATGAGGACGGCACTCACACGGCTCAGCTGCATGGAAGAAGAGATGCAAGTAAAGTGTTCCAGACACTCTCTAACCGCTTTCATTATTACTGGGGGTTACAAATGACTGAACGAGGGCTGGGAGAACGGAATTCAAATCCAGTCTGGCAACTTCCTCAGTAAGCATTTGCTCTCTGATGTTCAGCGTCCTGGCTCACAAAATGACTGAAATAAATGGTCTCTAACAGCCTTTCGTGCTGTAAGAGGTTGCTTGGTTTTGAGCCCCAACAGCCACACAGCTGCAGCCTCCCTGCTCAGCCTTCTCTGCTCCCAAGCCAGGCTGCAGCTCCCCCTGCCCTCCAGCTCCGAGGCTGCTTCTTGTTGCCTTTCATAACCCCTGTTGTCTTTCATAACCCCAGCTCTGAGGCTGCTTCTTGTTGCCTTTCATAACCCCTGCCTGGAGTATCTTCACCCTCCATTGGCCTAGAAAGATCCTACTTCTCAGCCTCTCTTTCTCTAAACTCTTAACACAGACTATTTTCAAACACAGGCCAAATAAAGGAAGTAAGACTGGTGGTAAAACTGCCTACCGCTCAACTTCAATAGTCATCATTCCTGGGCAATATTTTTTCTTATATTCTCTACTCAAGATCTAAAGAAAGTTGAAAGCATATCTTGAATTTTTTTTTTTTTTTTTTTTTTTTTTTGGAGACAGAGTCTCACTCTGGCTAGAGTGCTGTAGCATCATAGCTCACAGCAACCTCAAACTCTCAGGTGCAAATGATGCTCTTGCCTCAGCCTGTTGAGTAACTGGGACTATGGACTCCAGCCACAACACCCAGGTAGTTGTTTTTTTTTCTATTTTTAGTAGAGATGGGGGTCTTGCTCTTGCTCAGGCTGGTCTTAAACTCCTGAACTCAAGTAATCCACTGCCTCAGCCTCCCAGAATGCTAGGATTACAGGCGTGAGCCACCATACTCAGCTCAAATCTCAGATTGTTATTTTTATCCACACTTTATTATGACATAGTGCTGAGAGGTAACACTTTATGATGTAGTGTTAAACCATGATAATAGTGCCATTATCAGATCTAACAAAACATGATTCTTTCTATGTGTACTTGAAACCCAGCTTCAGATGTACACCAAAGTCAGCTACACTGTCACTTGTGTTTCTGCAGAAGTGTATCATTCTCCCAATTGGAGGACTTTCACCAGTGCTTAAAAGACAAGGACTCAGTCTTTTAATTCTTTGTACCTTAGTAGGTCCTAGCAATTGCTAATAAATATGTGTCCCTTGAAATGAAATTAAGACAATATTTTCAGCTAGTAATACTTATTTAACCAAAAGGTGGCTTAGACATATCTTTTAAAGTAAAATTCTTTCACCAACAATAAAATTTAACTAGTTCAGAAATACATTTAAACTCCTATTAAAGGCCTATATATACAAGGTATCATCATCAAAATCGGACTTAAAATTGAAAGAATCATCTTTTATCTAAAATAAAACAAGGCTCAGTGCCCATAGCTCAGGGGGTGGGGCATCGGCCACATACACTGAGGCAGGTGGGTTTCAACCCGGCCCGAGCCTGCTAAACAACAATAACAACTACAACAAAAAAATAGCCGGGCATTGTGGCGGGCGCCTGTAGTCCCAGCTAGTTGGGAGGCTGTGGTATGAGAATCGCTTAAGCCCTAGAGTTTGAGGTTGCTGTGAGCTGTGACGCCACAGTAGTCTATGGAAGGCGACATACTGAGATTCCGTCTCAAAATAAATAAATAAATAGATAAAATAAAACATGTACTTTAAAGAACATGATATTCCCACTTTTCACACTGCCTATGTTTTTAACAGAAAATATAAAAAATGGTCACTTTAGAAATGACAATCAATCACGTTCAGTTTTTTATATTTATTTATTTATTTTAGAGACAGAGTCTCACTTTGTTGCCCTGGGTAGAGTGCCCTGGCATCACAGATCACAGCAACTTTCAACTCTTGGGTTCAGGAGATTGTCTTGCCTCAGCCTCCCGAGTAGCTGGAACTACAGGCACCCACCACAACACCTGGCTATTTTTTTGTTGCTGTTTGGCCAAGGCCAGGTTTGAACCAGCCACCCTCAGTATATGGAGCCGGTGCCCTACCCACTGAGCCACAGGTGCTGCCCACGTTCAGTTTTATTTCCCACTCTGAGGTAAGAACTGCGGCCGGTCCAAGGTTTCAGAGATGCAGGAGAGAGGGACTAGGCCAAGGATAGTTTGTTCTCCACCAGATTCATCCTCTTGAGCCTCATGTCAGGTTATTGCCTGGGAGGAACTCCATTTCCCAGGTCTTTGAGTGCAGGTGAGGCAATGTGACTAGTGCTCACCAGGGGAATGGAGTGCAGAGAGGCACGCCACTCCCATAGCCACGTTATGGACAAGTGTTGTACCTTCACCGTGCTTTATTCCCCTGACTTAGGAAGTTGTGAGTGAAGATGTTGGAAGCCCAAGATGAAAGCCAGAGTCTCCAGGTCACCATGGGTCTGGGGGACCACCCACTGAATCGCTGCTATGGAATGTGTGTGCAGGGAGAATGAACTTCTGTTGTGCTCAGCTACTGCAATCTCAAGGTTAGCTGTGACAGCAGCTAGGGTCACTTAACTAATATAGTTTGTGTCTTAGGAGGCTAAGGAGTCTAAATTCAGAAGGCAGATGTGCAAAAATAAAATAATGATAAAACGAAGTGTTCAAGTGCTGTAACAAAATCACGTATGAATACGCATAGAATCAAATGAACTCAGCCTTAAGGCTTCCATGAAGATTTCATGAAGCAGGTAGCATTTGAATCTAGCCTTGAGGAGAAGAAGCAACCTGCCCCAGGTTGAGGGGAAACATACTGTTTCAGGGATGTAAGGAACTTCCAGAGTGACCGAGTATGGAAGCTGGCTATGTGCGGGTGTGTGCAAAGGAGGTACAGAGAGTAAGGTGTGCTGTGTGGGGGTGTGTGCAAAGGAGGTGCAGACAGTAAGGTGTGCTATGTGCGGGTGTGTGCAAAGGAGGTGCAGAGAGTAAGGTGTGCTGTGTGGGGGTGTGTGCAAAGGAGGTGCAGAGAGTAAGGTGTGCTGTGTGGGGGTGTGTGCAAAAGGAGGTGCAGAGAGTAAGGTGTGCTGTGTGTGGGTGTGTGCAAAGGAGGTACAGAGAGTAAGGTGTGCTATGTGTGGGTGTGTGCAAAGGAGGTGTAGAGAATAAGGTGTGCTATGTGTGGGTGTGTGCAAAGGAGGTGCAGAGAGTAAGGTGTGCTGTGTGCGGGTGTGTGCAAAAGGAGGTGCAGAGAGTAAGGTGTGCCCCTGGGGCAGGTGAAGTCTTTGCCTTATGTGCAAAATAATTGGATTTTAGTCTCAAACGCCAAAGAAGCCAACAAATATTTTAAAGCCAACAAGACATGTGGCCAGATGTGTTTTCCGTGAAGGCAGCCCTGTTAGGAGACCAACCTCCCTCCACAGGTGGTTGCTGGAGTCCAGCAATCTGAGATGGGGAGCACGACAGATCCCCCCAGTTGTCACCTATTCATTCATTCCTCTGCCTCCTGAGCACCTGCCACGAGTCGCAGCTGAGGGTATTTCTGTGGTGAAGAGTAATGAGAAGCTCCTGCCGTCACGCAGGTTACGTTCCAGTGAGGACAGAGCAGCAATGAAGCAGTAAGTGAGACAGATGCTGACTGTGACAATACCAAAGGAGACACCCAGTAATAGGAGGAGAGGGTGACTTTACACTGTGCGTGAAGGATGACTTCTCTGAACAAGCAGCATTGGAGCTGAGAGTAGAATGAAAGGCTTTCAGCTCTTGAATAAGCCATGGGGAGGGCGTGGCAGGAAAAGGAACAAACCAGTCTGTCTGGATGGATGAAGGATGGCTGGAAACAGGGAGGAAGAGCAAGAGGGGAGGATGGAAGAGTGGGAAGGAGCAGAGCTCACGGGCACGTGAGACATCTGCACGTCATCACCTCTGCAAGGAGAAGCTGTGAGAAGACGGGCAGGGGAGGGCGTTACTGACTCCAGCTTTAACACTGCTCGGCTGTTGGTAGCAGCGGGAGCAGGGAGCGCGGGGAGAGCTCCTGCCAGCCTGGAGGGAAGGACGTGTGCTCAGGCCAGAGCGGGGGCAGTGGAGATGGAACAGGGAGCAAGTTCTAGCTACATTCCTGAGAAAGAACTGATCAGACTTCGTTCTGAATGGGTGGAGGAGAAAAATGGAGGCCTCCCTGAGGACCCCTGGGCTTGGACCTGAGACTCTGGGTGGACAGTGCTGCCCTATCCTGAGCGGAGGCAGGATGCACTCGAGCCCTCGTCCCTCCAGTGGAAATGCCAGCTGGGGAGCCCTGGGTATGACTCGGGCTCGCTTGAGAGAGGCTCTGGTTGAAGACGTGAAATGCAGAGTCATCATCACATCCATTAAAGGTGGGAAGGCTGGAGCAGAACACTCAGGAAAGAAGTGTGCGCAGGGAATCTAGGAGGCCCGAGACAAAACATGGAGGTGCTGACCCCATGAGCACAGAGGGGAAGAGCCACCAGTCGTCAGTCACAAACAAGACCAGAAAACTGTGTCACAAAGCTAAGAGCAGAGACTGTCACCCAAAGGAGACAGAGCCTCCCACGCGATGTCCCTGGAAGGGAAAGAGGAGGAGCAGAGGGTATCAGGGGACTGGCCACAGGCAGGTCCACATATCCCTGGGAGGGAGAGAGGAGGAGCAGAGGGTGTCAGGGGACTGGACACAGGCAGGTCCACACGTCCCAGGGAGGGAGAGAGGAGGAGCAGAGGGTGCCAGGGGACTGGCCACAGGCAGGTCCACACGTCCCTGGGAGGGAGAGAGGAGGGCAGAGGGTGCCAGGGGACTGGCCACAGGCAGGTCCACACGTCCCTGGGAGGGAGAGAGGAGGGCAGAGGGTTTCAGGGGACTGGCCACAGGCAGGTCCACACATCCCTGGGAGGGAGAGAGGAGGAGCAGAGGGTGCAAGGGGACAGGCCACAGGCAGGTCCACACGTCCCTGGGAGGGAGAGAGGAGGAGCAGAGGGTGTCAGGGGACTGGACACAGGCAGGTCCACACGTCCCTGGGAGGGAGAGAGGAGGAGCAGAAGGTGTCAGGGGACTGGACACAGGCAGGTCCACATGTCTGTGGGAGGGAGAGGGAAGGAGCAGAGGGTGTCAGGGGACTGGCCACAGGCAGGTCTCTAGCTACTGTGGCAGGGGCAGCCTCAGTGTGCAGATGGAAATGAAAGCCTGGTTTTCATAGTTTAAAAGTGCATGAGGCTGGGAGCAGTGGCTCACACCTGTAATCCTAGAACTCTGAGTTTGATAACAGCCTGAGCAAGAGCAAGACCCCATTTCTACTAAAAGTAAAAAAAAAAAAAAAAAAAAAGCTGGGCACAGTGGCAGGTGCTTGCAGTTCCAAGCTCCTTCAGAGGCTGAGGCAGGATAATTGCTGCAGCCCAGGAGTTTGAGGTTGCTGTGAGCTGTGATGACACCAATGCACTCTATTCCAAGCAAGAGAGCAAGACCCTGTCTCAAAAAAAAATTTTTTTAAAGTATGAGAAACTGGGGGTAGTGGTGCATTGCCTGGAGTCCCAGCTAGTCCGAAGCTGAGGTAGGAGGAGCACTTGAGATGAGCCCAAGAGTTTGAAACTATCCTGGCAAACACAGCAAGACCTTATCTCTGAAAACAAGAAAAAAAAAAATGCAAGAGACACAGCAAGCGTAGCCCAGAAGTCACTTGCTAACTGCTTTGCTGAGAATGAGGTGGCAGCTGAAGAGGGTGGGGGAGCATCCAGCAGAGGGGGTGGGGGAGCGGCAGTGGAGGGAGTGGCCGCGCAGAGGAGATGGGGACGGGGAAGGCAGCGCGGCCTGCAGCCACCTGAGCTGGGCACTGCCTGGCGCGGGGTGGGAGGCGTTATGCAGACTGGAAAGGGAGCACAAGGGACCTGCGGGGGGTTCCTGCACCAGTGGAGGGGGCACTCATGCAGGAGTGGGGAAATTCCTTCCCTGGACAGGAAGCATGGGAGACAGGTAAGGCTGTAGTTAGATTTGCAGACAGTGGGTGGATGAGGGGCTCTGATGTCTCCCTTCTTCTCTCTCAAAGAGCAACACAAAAGGTGCCAGAGACCTGCCCGTAGCTCACTGGTTAGGGCGCTGGCCATGCACTGGGGCTGGTAGGTTCAAATCCAGCCTGGGCCTGCTAAACAACAACAACAACGACAACAACAAAATAGCTGGGTGCTGTGGCGGATGCCTGTAGTCCCAGCTACTCAGGAGGCTGAGGCAAGAGAATTGCTTGAGCCCAAGAGTT
Organism: Loris lydekkerianus; assembly: GCA_963574355.1. Taxonomy (NCBI): domain Eukaryota; kingdom Metazoa; phylum Chordata; class Mammalia; order Primates; family Lorisidae; genus Loris; species Loris lydekkerianus. Next base: position 16,126 of record CAUYPK010034281.1, read on the forward strand.
TGAGGTTGCTGTGAGCTGTGACGCCACACCACTCTACCCAGGGTGACATAGTGCGACTCTGTCTCAAAAAAAAAAAAAAAAAAAAAAAAAAAAGGGAGAACCCAATGTGTGTCTTAATATTAACAATAATGTAGAATCCCTTCACTAAAACCATCCACAGCATGGACAGTGAGTATCCTGAACCATTTCTACTTTGGGTTTCCAAACTGCCATGCTAAGAAAGGACATTCATCCCCCATAATCTGAAAAGGGCAATTAGCATTTGGAGGGATTTTTAGGGCAAAGTCATATTTCCAGTCTCAGCATCAAAGCAGAACTCTGGATAGTATATCCCTCATAATTATGCAAAACAGTAGAGAATCTAGTACATGGAAGAAACAACACTTACCTTATTAGAGAAACTTATGAGGTTTTTCAACATAAGAACAGAATCAGCCATTTCTTCCTGATCAGGAAAACAAGCAAAATAGGGAACATAAGTAAACAAACAAACAAACAAATCAGGGAGAGTAGAGAAGGTTAGCTTATCTGAAGTTCCAGCTTGCTTATGTAGAAGTAGAGCAGATTCCATGCTGTGCAACTGAGAGACCAGCTAGAGTCCCAGACCTTCTTTAGAGGGGCCACTCCATGATCTCCAGTCCCCCTGCCAGTCCAGCATCTCTGCTTAACCTGCCCCTGGTCAGCCTTGGTAAGAGGAAATAAGGGACCAGAGCTAAGAGAAACTCTGCAAAAGGGCCAGAGAGAATGACAAAGGAAGAAAATTCTATATTTTAAGTGAAGTATCCTGTAATTATGTGTTCTTTATGAAAAAGTCTGGTGACACATTCTGAGACAGCAGCTGCAGAAACACAATGAGCAAGGACGGTCACATTTGACTGTATGGTCATTCCTTTAAAAGGGGCACATTGTCATGAACTTAAATCTCTAGTACATCATTGCTAACAAAATACAAACAGATTAGATTTGCATAACCGTTGCTTACACAAACTTTAGCAGAAATTGTAACGTTGATTGACTTGTATCAGTCTTTTATAAATCAGCAGAATTCATTGGTGAAATGTATTAGCAGGCTGGAGAGACCACAGCCACATGTGGGAGCCGAGCTGGCTGGCCTTCCTGGTCACGTTCCTCTCCTGTGTTCCACAGGCATGACCCCTTGCTGGTGACAGGCCCTACCACATGATACCTACAGGATAATAGACACTGCACTCGCCCTGCTCTGGACCATACCTCATCTGCAAAAGCTAATTTGCATGCAGAAGTAATCAATGCATCCTGTATCCGTGACCACTGGCCGCATGAGGTGGTTCTATCCTCCTTTGACAGACGACTCAGGATCTCAGTGGTCATGGTGATATAGTTCCTGGTTTCTGTGTAACTCCCCATCATTTGGAGTGTAGACAGGCTTTTCAGGCTGGCGTTATATCTGCAGGGGACATAGGAGCCATCATGATTGTTCCAACACACTGCAAAACTTTTCACCCTGCCCACCAAGGATGGAATGGGGCTTGTTGGGAATACGCTTCTTGGGTGGCTCAGGGCAGAAAAAAGATGGTACAAAGGAGAGCAGGTCTGTGTAGAGGAAACTCTGAAACAATTATTTTCAAACTTCTAGCAGGTGGCAAATGGAGAAGCGCACTATGGCTAAGGCACAAGGGCACCAAGGCTACCAGTTGGGTGAAGTTACGTGAGCTTCTGGATAACTAGAGCTGGTAGTTAGTGCCCACACCCATCACAGAGTGGACATCTGTGACTGTACATGTGGTTTATGTGAATTCACAAGTTTACGGCTTTAGATTTCAGTACCTTTATTTACTTATTTATAAACATACTTTACTTATTTGCATTTTCAAAGGCAGCATGACACCATGAAAAGAGCCCCGTGCCTGCAGTGAAAGACAAGTACTGTCCCTTACTCTGCAGGTTCTTTGCTGTTAACCTCAACAGCATCATTTAACAGAATAACTGGACTTCAGTTTCCAAGTGTGTAGATTAGAAGGTTTCATCTGAACATTCCCCACAGGAATCATTGCAAGAAGTATATAAATTAGGAAAAAAAATAATTAATTAATTAGACAATGCCTTACAGGCTCTGAACACACATGCCTAAGCACACCCTTGACCAATACTTGATTTGTGCAGATCAAGACTCTAGGAAACCAGGCGAAAGATAAAGACAAACAACTAAATCTATGCAGAAACACCACAGATTGCACAATAGGGGGAAATATACTTTACAAAATTAGTCTTGCCAAGTCAAAAACATATGAACAAATGACTAAACAAACAAAAATAATACCAACAAGCCCACGAAAAGGGGCTAGGCTGATACCCACAGAGGCTGCAATACATAAAATATATAAAATGTCATGTCCAGTTTTCAATGAAAAGTCTGAGGCATCCAAAGAAACAAACTAAACACAGGAAAAATAGGCAGGCACCAGAAACTGCCTTTGAGGGGTCACAAATGTACTGAGTAAAGACTTTGAACAGCTATGGTAAATATGATCAAAGAGCTAAAGGAAACCATATATATATTTTTTTTTTATGAAAAGGAGGTATAACACTGACTAATCCAATGAGGAATATAAGTAAAGACATGCAAACTATGAATTTAGAAGTTATAGAAATACCATGTAGAACAATCAGAATAAAAGAGAAGTTAAAAAGTAGATTTCAGAAAAGAAAGAATCCATTAACATGAAGATAGCAATAAAGATTATAAAGAACAGAAAGAAAAAAGTAGGCAGAAAATGCGCAGCAACTCAGAGAATGTTGTACGTCATTAAGTTCACAAATTCTATTTTTCTTTTTCTTTCTTTTTTTAACTTATCAAAAAAGCCATTGCAATGATTCTCTCAATAGATATAGAAAAACCTTGTCACAATATCTAGCATCCTTTCATGATCAGAACACTTAAGAAAATAGGCATAAAAGGGACTTTTCTTAAACTGATAGAGGCCATCTACTACAAACCCACAGCCAATATAATATTGAATGGAATAAAATTGAAAACATTTCCACTCACATCTGGAAGTAGACAAAGATGCCCACTGTCTCCACTGTTACTCAACATAGTAATGGAAGTCTTAGCCACTGCAATCAGGCAAGAGAAGGCAATCAAGGGTATCCAAATTGGACCAGAGGAGAGCAAATTGTCGCTCTTCACAGAAACGTTGTATATCTAGAAAACACGAGGGACGAGGGATTCTACTACAAAACTCTTAGAAGTGATCAAGGAATACAGCAGCATCTCAGGTTACAAAATCAACATTCATAAATCCGTAGCCTTTATATATACCAACAATAGTCAAGCTATTTAATAAAAAACCATTAAGGACTCTATTCCATTCACAGTAGTGCCAAAGAAGATGAAATAGTTAGAAGTTTATCTAACAAAGGACGTGAAAAATCTCGATAAAGAGAACTATGAAACTCTAAGAAAAGAAATACCTGAAAATGTCAACAAATGGAAAAACATACCACGCTCATGGCTGGGAAGAATCAACATTGTTATAATGTCTATATTACCCAAAGCAATATACAATTTTAATGCAATCCCTATTAAAGCTCCACTGTCATACTTGAAAAATTTTGAAAAAATAATACTTTGTTTTATGTGGAATCAGAAAAAACCTGGAATAGCCAAGACATTACTCAGAAATAAAAACAAAGCAGGAGGAATCACACTACCAGACCTCAGACTATACTATAAATTGATAGTGATCAATACAGCATGGTACTGGCACAAAAACAGAGAGGTAGATGTATGGAACAGAATATAGAACCAAGAGATGAACTGCTTACCGTTATTTGATCTTTGACAATCTTTCCTTTAGACAGGAAGGGTGATGTTATCAAATATCAAGCGTTGGGGAATTCTC
>CAUYPK010034284.1:0-21839 GCA_963574355.1 Loris lydekkerianus
ACGTGGTACCATGCCATTGGCCCAACCCTATCACGCACCTCATCCCCCACCTTCTTTCCCTGCCTCTGCCCCATGCTCTATATAAGTGGCTGCTTGATGCATTAATGTTGAGTTCCTGCTTAAAAAAAAAAAAAAAAAAAAAAAGAATTGAAATCAGAAAGGAAGAGCAAAGAGAGGGAAGGAGGGAGGGGAGTGGGGCTTTGGTGTGTGCCACACCTTTTGGGTGCAAGACACGACTGTAAGAGAGATTTTACCTAAAAAATGCAATCAGTATAACCTGGTTTATTGTACCCTCAATGAATCCCCAACAATAAAAAAAAAAAAAAAAAAAAAAGAATCTTCACCCTAAAAATCTTTATCTCAAGACAGGTGCTTCAACGTAGCAAGGGAGTTATATAACAAAGCATTAAAAGATTAATGTTTAGAATATTTTCAAAGAAAGGGAAATTTACCCTAACATGTCTACTTTCCCTCAAGGTTCCAGATAGAGATAGAGATTTGATATCTCCTGCAGTTCTCCATTCAATCAAACTTAAATTCCCCATGACTAACTTTCCACAAATATTTCTGGATAAATCATCCAGTGTTTCTTTTGAGGCATCAAAAAACATTGCCGGAGCTGTCACCTCTAGAACCAATAGCTAAGAAATGGAAAACAGAGCTTATAGAGACATGCTAATATACTTTGATGAATAAGGCACCCTCAAACAGTGGCTGAAAAATGTGTAATTCACTCAGCCATATATCAACTACATATTTTACATAGCCTAACCCTTCATTTATTTTTCCTAAAATATACAGTGGTGTTGAAAGAGAAATAAGAATGTCAGGCAGAAATCTGTGACTCTGATATAAAACTGAACTATCTGACACTGAGGACATTTTTTTTCCTATATATAAAATGAAAGAGGATGTTTTCATTTGTTTATACATGAAACATTTATTTTATAGTACGATTATGAGCTACATCAGTAGCTTTACATACGTCAATGTACATACAAATTAGCATGCAATACCATAAAAAGCAGATTAGATTCAAGATGTCACACAAGGGTCTGCATTTCTAAGAGGTACCAGTATTGCTGGTCTGAGGGCCACTCTTTGAATGACAAGAGTCTAGATTAGAATCATCCAACTGAAATTTCTATGTCAATGGCAATGTTCTATTTCAGTTCTGCCCAATGTGGTAGCCATTAGCCACAAGTGACTGTTGAACATGTGAATGTGACCAGGGTGATGGAGGAACTTCTAATTTTATTTAATTGTATTATTTAAATTCAAATTTAAATAGACATGTGTGGCCAGTGAGCACTATAGTGGAGAATTCATTCTCATAAAGGGGACTAAGTGCACATCTAATGGAGAAAAAATGACCTAATTGGATTATTAGGGAGTGATACATTCAGTCTTCTAAGACTGCAGTGGCCCAATCTCCCAACCCCGTACAGCAGATGAGCAGTAAGCAATGGGCCAGTGAGCAAGGTTTCACTATCATGGTCTTCCATCACCCTAGATGAGACCCTGTAGTTGCAGAAAAACAAGCTCATGGCTCCCAATGATTCTTCATTATGGAGATTCGTATAATTATTTCATTATACTTTATTACAGTGTAATATTAATAGAAATAAAGTGCACAATAATTGTAATTCGCTTGACTTATCTCAAAACTATCTTCTCTGTTCTCAATTGGTAGAAAATTATCTTCCATGATACCAGTCCCTGGTGCCAAAAAGGTTGGGGACTTCTGCTGTACGGTATTATGAATGAAGTGACACTGAAGCATAAGAGGAAAATAAATAAAAGAAAATGACATACATATGGCAGATTGCAGTTGAAAATACTGAGCTGCAATTCTCCTACATGTTCAAATGAGCTAGACCTGCCGCACCATGAATATGTGTCTATAGTCAGAGCAATAAAAGCCGGTCGGATGGAAAGAAGGAGGACGATGACATGTGGAATTTTGCTTTGTCAAGATGTGAATTAGCCGCAGAAACTCTTCCAAACATGACACAGAACTTTTGTGTGAAATGCTAGCTTGCTGCAATCTTACCAAGTTGTGAGTTAACCTTTACTCACAACTAAATGAGGAGACCATCTCTGTATCAGTGGGACTGTGATAAAATTCTGTGGGAGAACAAACAGAATCATCATGTCCCATGGAAAAAGCTCGTTGACACCCACCACTCCCCCACTCCAAGGAATAAATAAGTTTGTGTGGTAGTTACAGGGCAACTTCTGGCCTAAAGAACCACATCCCATTAGGAGAACAACTCTGTTATAATAGACATTCCTAATGAAACTACCACTGTGCCTGCTTTAGAAGGAGCAAAGAAGGGGGCGCATTGGGGAGGAAATGCCATGAGGTCTGTGTGGCTTCTTCACTGAGTTCTCAGGGTACTTTCCATAGGTTCACTTTGGCATGAAAACAGTAATATTCAGTTCAATAGCTTTGTTTTTGAAATACATACATTTTTTTCTCCTTGTATAGATCTCAGACAGAATGAGCGAGTCATTAAAATGTGCCGTTCCCAGACTATTTATTGCTTTTTCTTCCCCTAAGTTATTGCTGACAAAAGATACATTAATCTATCTTTTTTGTTTTTGGTGTTTTGTTTTTCAGCCAGCGGAGGGTGGGTGAGTACCTTTTTGTAACTATAGGAATAAAGATGCACTCCTCTCCCCACCTTTCTTTTTCAGTGGTTTGGCAGATACTCATCTCTGCATGTGAAAATCCCACAGATCTTAAGCAGTTTATCATTAAAAATAAAATCCCAAATCATTTCTTCTAAATTTCTAAGAGCTGTGAAATACCCATAAGAAGGATATTACAGCCATATATATGAACTGAAGGATTTCATATGCCCTAAAATTTAATAAACCATTTTAGTTGTGTTTTACTACTTATGAAATACAGATGGATAATATTCTTCCTAGAGGATAGATCCAACTCTGTTTGAAGCAAAAATCTGATCAAATAGACTCCTATTTAGAAATCATCAACAACTCCCCACTGCTTATCAAATCAATAGCAAAACTCTTTGTTAGTCTTCTATTCTCATCCAAGAAAATGAAAACCCTACAATGAATCGTAAAGACTCTTAATCATATTTAATAGATGCCCCACCTTGCTTCTGTTCCACGCTTTTACTGATCATAGCTTAAATTGTTATCTTCATTGCATGTTCTCTATACTTTCTTAATCCTAGCTCATATTTCAATGCATACATATACTCTTCCTGGGTGCCACAGCTCTCCTTCCACCTAGTCCCACAATTCACTTTGGGGTATCGTCATATATTTTACATTATTTTCCTTAATTAACCTTTAGAAAATAGACTTACATCATCCTTAAAACTGGTTTTAAAACCCCTTGAAACTGGTTTTTCAAAACATCCTTAAAACTGGTTTAAAAAACCCCTTGAAATTGGTTTTTCAAAAGCTACTCCAAAACCTCATAAGAGGAAAAACAAATAAATCTTGTGCAGTGGGTGAACATGGGTTATCCAGTTGGTCCATGAAATATCCTCAACTTAGCCTGTCTCTGTGCTGCTCTCTAATCACCATCCCACCTGTGTCTTATGTGAGAAACAAAGAAACAAAAAGCTGAGAATATTCACAGATATCCTCAGATGATTTCCCATAGAATACCAAATATCCTCTGTAGTACAAAAAATAGGTTTCACTATTTATGTTGTAACATTAAAAAATAAGTTTTACTAGGGTTTAGGCTTATAACTTCTTCACTCATTCATGAAATATTTCTCTTTTTTATCCATTTTTTCATTTTTTTTTAAATTAAATCATAGCCGTGTACATGTTTAGAAGCTCACCTATATTTTTTTTTATTTTTATGAGCTAAAAGAGGAAAGTAATCAGAAACTGAGGCATGTATAATTTATTTCTGACAGAAAAGTAGTTGTATCTTTTCTTGAAAAATCGTATCTTCTCTCCTTAGTTTAATACATTTGGAATATTCTAGTTGATTATAACCTGTGAGTTTTTTATTTTTCCCTATCTCTGTTGTAATTCTCTCACATTATCGTTTAAAAAAAATAGAAAAATCCCTTCACATTAAACATTTATTTTATGGTACTTATTCTGATAGTAAATAAATGTAAACAACAAAATTTAAAAAAAAAAAGTAAGTTTTACTTTAGTGGCTTCAGTGGTTGTGGTTGTTGTTTTAGTGGTCATATGTCAAATTTTTTCATATAATTCTCGATCTAATCTTCCTAATTTATTTATTTATTCATTCATAATGAAATATATATTTTGTACATTCTATGTATAATCCACCATTCTAGGTTATGGGAAAATTACAATAGAAAATATAAAATATTCCATGTCCTAACATGCTTAAGTTTAATAATGAAGACCAAAAATAAAAAAATTAAAAATCAATCAATTAAAAATTTAATTTTTATTAAAATTAAAAATTCAAGAGATCAAAGAGACATAACAACCAAATGCAACACGTGTTCATGATCCTCAACTGCATCTAATACTAGAGTAAAATTAAGTTAAATTAAAAGCTGCAACGTGATTTTAGAACAACTTTTGTTTGTTTCATTTTTTTTTAGTTGCTGTTGTTGTTTGAACACCGTCTCATTATATGGCCCTCAGTAGAGTGTCATGGCGTCACAGCTCACAGCAATCTCAAACTCATGGACGTAAGTGATTCTCTTACCTCAGTCTCCCTAGAAGCCAAGACTACAGGCACCCACCACAATGCCCAGCTGTTTTTTTAGAGACAGGGTCCCACTCTAGCTTAGGCTTGTCTTGAACTCCTGTGCTCAGGAAATCCACCTACCTCAGCCTCCCAGGACTACAGGCGTGAGCCATTGTGCCCAGCCATGTATGCTTGTATATATAAACATACATTTTTTAAATGTAGCAAAATGGGTAAAATTGGTATATCTGATAAAAGGGTATGTAGAAGTTTTCCAAATTACATTTGTAACATTTCTAAAAGTTTGAAATTATTTAAAAATAAGAATAAAACTAATGTAATGTAGCACAAAAGAGTTTTTGCTCAGAGAGCTTGGAACATGATGAAAAGAGAGCTCAACTATGGGCTGGGGGAAAACGTAGGTAAAGAAATGCCTGACCCAGCACTATGTCAAATTGAAGTGTTGAAAGTGAGCAACCTAGTCTGGTTCCAGTTCTAAGCAGGAATGCTTTCAAGATTTCCGCATTCAACATAGAGAGACCTAGCAAGAGCAATCAGACAAGAGAAGGGAATCAAAGGTATCCAAATGGGGAAAGAAGATGTCAAACTATCACTGTTTTGTTGACAATATGATATTAAATCTAGAAAATTTCAAAGATTCAACCAAGAGACTCTGAAATTGATACATAAATTCAGCAAAATCTCAGGTTATAATATCAAGGTATACAAATCAATAGTTTTCATATACACCAAAAATAGTCCAGCTGAGACTCAAATTAAATATGTAATACCTTTCACAGTAGCAACTAAGAAAATAAAATACTTTGGCATATATTTAACTAAGGGGATGAACGAACTCCATATAGAGAACAATGAAACACTGAAGAAAGAGATCACAGAGGATATAAACAGATGGAAAAACATATGTTTCTGCTGCTCATAGATCAGCAGAATCAGCATAGTTAAAATGGCTATGCTACCCAAAATGATTTATAGATTCAACACAATCCCCAGTAAAATACCAACATCATTTTTTACAGATCTAGAAAAAAATAATTCTATACTTTGTATGGAAACACAAAAGACCCTGAATAGTCAATACAACCTTATGTAATAAAAACATATCAGAAGAACTTCATCAGACTTCAACTATTCTACAAGGCTCTAGCAACCAAAGCAGCAAGGCATTGGCACAATAACAGAGACATAGACTTGTGGATCAAAACAGAGAACTCAGAGATGAAACCATTCTCATATTCTCATCTCATCTTTGACACAAACATACACTAGGGAAAAGAATCTCTATTTAATAAATGGTACTGGGAAAAATGGCACATGTAAAAAACTGAAAAAGGATCTGTACCTCTCCCCATTCACAAAAATAAGTTCAAAAAAGGTGAAGGGCACACTTATAACTTTGACCTGAATTGAACAAAACAAACTATATAACCAAATATGTATACTCTTGTAATATTCTGAAATTTAAAAAATAATAATTCTTAATAAAAAAGACTTAAATCTAAGGCATGAAACAATAAGATTCTAGAATAAAACATCTGAAAAACTCTTATAAATATGAGCTTAGGGAAAGAATTTATGAAGAAGACTCCAAAAGTAATTTCAGCAACAATAAAGATAAATAAATGAGACCTTACTAAGCTAAAAAGTTTCTGCACAGCCACAAACACAATAGACAGAGTAAATAGACAACCTATAAAATGGGAGAAAATGCTGGCATGCTACACATCCAATAAAGAAAGGGCTAATAATCAGAATCTATGAAGGACTCAAGCAAATCAGCAAGATAAAGTTAAACAACTTTATCTGGTTTAATGGTTAAAAGGTGGGCAAAAGACCTGAACAGAAATGTTTTAAGGTAAGATAGTCTAATGCCAAAAAAAAAAAAAAAAAGAAAGAGAGAGAGAAAGGGAGAAAGAAAGAAATCAGAAAAAAATGTTCAAGATCTCTAATCATCAGGGAAATCCATGTCAAAACCACAATGAGATATGACCTAACTCCAGTAAGAATGGCTGTTATAAAAATGCTTCCAAACAACAGATTTCCATGTGGATGCAGAGAGACAGGAACATGTACACGCTATTGGTGGGACCAAACTTGTACAACCTTTATGGGAGGTAGTATAGCGATACCTCAAAGAACTAAAAGTAGACCTACTATTTGATCAAGCAATGTCACTACTAGGTATTTACCTGAAGGGGAAAAAAAAGACATTTTTTAAAAAGACATTTGCACACAAGCATTTATAGCAACACAATTTTCATTGCAAAAATATGGAAACAACCCAAGTGCCTAACAATATGTGAGTGGATTAATAATATGTGGTATATATACCACAGAGTATTACTAAGCCATTAAAAAATAGTGATCTAGTATGTTTTGTAACAACCTAGATGGAACTGTAGATCACATTACTAAGTGAAGTATTCCAAAAATGAAAAACAAAGCACCACATGGAACTAGTCTATCAATACTATATGCATATATGAAAATAAAACTCAAAGGAATTCAAGTAGGTGGGAGGGGAGAGAAGAGGTTGGGTAAATTCATGCTTAATGGGTACAACGTACATATTCTGGGTGAAAGCCTCACTTATAACTGTGACTTAAAATGTATAAAAGCAAATTATGTAATCAAAATGTGTGTACCATGTAATATTCTGAAATAATAATAAAAAATGCCCAGCCAGTCAGTGATTTCAGAAGGTGGACAAGTTCAAATATAATAAAGAAAGGCTCAGAACTCAAAGCAAGGTTGAAAAAACTATGGGGATACAATTTTATAATTTATAATATGAAAAACTATTTTTACAGTTGCAGAATAACAACAACAACAGCAGCAACTACAATAAACAGTTTTTTCTATTAGTTTTGAGAGTAGGGCTATATTTTAATCAACTATATACTTGTGTCTCTATCTATGTCTCACTACAATTTAGGAAGAAATATTTTGTATTAGTATTTCCCTTGAATCCTATTATTCATAATGTACAAATGACCCTAGAATAAGAAAATTGCCAAATTGCAAAAAATAAAAAAATAAAAAATAAAAGGACTCCTTATGCAAAAAAAAAAAAAAAAAAGAAAGAAAGAAAGAAAAAACCAATGATTGCCTTTGGCTTAGTTACTACTACTACTATCAGCTATCTTGGTGGAGTTCACTTCTTCCCGGGGTCCTCTGCTAAGCACATGTTGCACAGTACCATATGCAATCCTCACAACAACCTTCTGACTTAGAAAATATTATTACATAATTCCTGAACAAACAGAGATGAGCAGATGTGCAGCATCCTCCCCCAGGAGGGCAGGGGAGGGATTCCAACACAAGCAGTTGTTGACCAAGGTCACTGCCAAAGAACAAGTCCATGTAAAGAGGGAAGAGGTCAGGCTCAGGGAATGCATTTGAGCTGCCAGGCTTTTGATAAAATCTTAATATTTAATTATCAAATGCCTGCTAAGTAGTAGCATTCTTATTTTACACATGAAAGAGCAGAAACTGAGGGTTTGGTAACTTGTCTAAAATAACAAAAGATTGAATTTGGATTTACTCTATTCAGGGTCCTCAAACTACGGCCTGCAGGCCACATGAGGTGGTATGATTGTATTTGTTCCCGTTTTGGTTTTTTACTTCAAAATAAGATATGTGCAGTGTGCATAAGAATTTGTTCATAGTTTTGTTTTTTGTTTTTTGTTTTTTTTTAAACTATAGTCCAGCCCTCCCATGGTCTGAGGGACAGTGAACTGGCCCCCTGTTTGAAAAGTTTGAGGACCCCTGTCAATGATTGCAAAGCTCATTGCAATTTTTGCTCTGTTTTCCTATTAATTTTCAGAAAAATAAAACTGCTTTTGAACTAGCATCTTTCTTTTATGATTTTAATTTTTTTCCAGGGGGGATTCCAAATTGAATCTGATATCTGATGTGGAACTGAGTTATTATCTAAGTGGTCATCTACTGCTGAGAGAAGGTAGGTAATGTTGTGTGTGTGTGTGTGTGTGTGTGTGTGTGTGTGTAATTTTTTGTTTCTGTCTTAAAAATAATTAGGGACTCTTTTGCATAAGCTTACTCAGAAGCAAGAAAATAGAATACTGCCTGTCACTTATCACCCCATTAAAATCTAGTGATAGCTCAAAGACAGACCAAAAATGGTGCCATGCTGATCTCTTTTCTTTTAATGATGTCTCCATTGAATTTTCTCAGTGAGAAAATTAAAAGAGGATTTGCTAAGTGCCAATGCCTCTGACTCCTTGCCAGATAAAAAACTCACTTGAACTCAATGCTCAGGAGATTTTGCAATGGCAACTGACCTTATGAAGTTTTTGATGAGTTTCAGGGCAGGATCCAGTGTAGCTAGTCCCTCCACAGATAGGCTGTCTCCTGCAGTGTCTCCTCACAGGAGTAAAAGCATTTTTTTTAAGTGACTTTATCAGTGATGACTCAAAGACACCCTGGAAACAATTATGCTGTGTAAGATGGTGGTATTTTCTCATCATTTTCAATTATGGTCTTTCCCTTTACTCCTACAGTTCTAGCTCCACAATGGATTCTTTGAGTTATAAAGTTTAGTTGATTCTTCAAGTTACTCAGTCTGTACAAATTCATGAGAAGCCAGGAATAGAATCCCTGTGCTCATTCTCCTGAAATTCTTTACTTCACTTTGGAAATTATTCACTTCTTAGTATGAAGGTGGGATAAAACCAACCAACGAGCAGCCAGTAAAACCAAGCTTACCATTTCTTCTGAACTGAGATTTCAATAATCAGCTTAAGAACAGTATATTGAGTCCACAGCAACTGGTGTGGTTAAGATTCTATGTGGCTAGTGATCCAGCAGTGAGGCAGGTAATGGCTACTCAGAATTCAGGCCCGTGCTGCAGTACAAAATGAACATTTGTTTTCTTGATCAGTAGTATTCATGATTTACTGACTGATAAATATTTGAATTCTATCACTCTTTTTTTTTCTGACATGCCTGGTGTATAGTAACATAACCTATGCTCACTAACAATCTATCTAAAGCCAACTTGGCTTGTTGACTTTAAGCACCTCAAAGAACATATGATGAGTTCACTTATCTTTGAAATCCCAAACATAAGACAGTTTTGTGAAATATATACACTGCTCATTAGACATGTTAACGTTTTCCAGGATTAGTGGCACCTTTTCTAACAGAGGAAACTGAGAGCATTTTTGTGCTAGGCACTGTTCTAAGTACTTTACAAATTATGCATGTGAATCCTCAAATGTGCCCCATGAAGTCTGTACAAACATTCACCTAATTTTCAGACAAAGAGACTGACATTCACAGAGGGTAAGAAAAATGCCTATATTCATCTCGCTAGTAAGAGAAAAGACTGGGAGTCAAATCTAGATATTCAAGTTTCATACCTCTCACTAATTTCTGTGCTTCATGGCGAAAAGTTAGAAACAAGGCAAAAGTATTCCACTAATCAGGAACAATGTATACATATCATTCTGGTTCACAGAGGTAGGCTTGAAGTTGGTCTTACACATCATGCTTAGTATTTTTACTCTGTTGGTGTGTTTATTTCATTTTATTCTGTTTAGGAGTGAAGGAGATTTAATCCTCTCCCCCCAAAAAATATTTCTTGCTGAAGGTATATCATAAATTAAGTGGTGGGGTAGATTTTTCTAATCAAAAATTGTTGGGAGAATGGGGACTGAAGACCCAATTCTTGGCAAAGGAAAGCACCTCCAGAAAAAGAGGAAAACTAAAAAGTAAGCTAAATGAGTTGGACCACAGAAAAGCCAGCTAGTTTACATTTAAGCTAGCCATTGCTGGCAAGCTTCTTGCCTTTTCTGAAATTCTAGCCTATTGGGGATACAGCTTACAAACACCCTGCTGGGTCTGTGAGTACTCTGAGGAAAATAATGGTCATAGAAAAGGCTATGACAATGTCCTAGGAAAAGATACACCTTCTAGGACATTTCCTGTGCATTAAAGAAGGAAAGAACATACCAATTGTGAGGGATTTGCATTTGCCTGGAGCAGAGATCAAGGGAGTACCTCTAGCCTTGAGAAATGGACAGAAGAGCTTATATCCCTTATCACAGAGGAAAATCCTCTATGGTGGATTTGCTCTATCACAGAGGAAAATCCTCTATGGAGGAAATGCTTCCCTCCCTCAGATTCCTCGGAGGAGATTAACACTGGTGGTGGTGTTAAGAGAACTAGCAGAGTTTAACACCTCCCTAGAAATCTGTGTGTATGATCTTAAGCAGGAGGCTCTCCCAATACAAGGCTCAGATTACAAATTTCTGAAGGATACCATTAAGGTTAATAACAATAACAATAGGAGCTGGTATGCTCAATCAGAAACTGCTGACAACTTCTTTCCCCTTCCCTCATTTTACCCCCTGGCCAAATAGACGTCAATAAAATTGCAGTAGAGGGAGGCACCTGTGGCTCAAAGGGGTAGGATGCTGGTCCCATATGCCGAAAGTACTGGGTTCAAACCCAGCCCTGGCCAAAAACAAAAAAACAAACAAACAAAAAAAAAAAAAAAAAAAAAAAAAAAAATTATAATAGAGCAAACACTTGGGGCCATTGCCAGATTCCCACAATGGGCAATGGACCCCTGAGCTCCCACTTTTAATTCTACTCTATGTCTCATGTCTTTC
Organism: Loris lydekkerianus; assembly: GCA_963574355.1. Taxonomy (NCBI): domain Eukaryota; kingdom Metazoa; phylum Chordata; class Mammalia; order Primates; family Lorisidae; genus Loris; species Loris lydekkerianus. Next base: position 11,329 of record CAUYPK010034284.1, read on the forward strand.
TTTACTGTTGCTTCTAACTCTAAATTTCTTCAGTCCATCTCCACCAGTTTCCACAGGTCACAGAAAACCCTGCTTTCAGGGTGGGATCCTGACATTTGGTGCTTGACATGGGGCTCAACATTTGCAGCCCAATGACGACAAAAAAATAGTCAGGGAACATCAGCATTCAATATGTTTTGAAGCTACAGTGGGCCCTCTATACCTGTGAGTTCCTCACCCAATAAACTTGGATTGAAAATATTTGGGGAAAAAACAAAATAAAAAATAATACCAATATTTTGTATGACATAATATAACAATTACTGATATAACATTTACATTGTATTAGATGTTCTGAGAGATGATTTAAAGTATAAGGGAGGATGTGTGCAGGTTTTGGGCAAATATTATCCCATCATATGTAAGGGACTTGAATACCCAAGGATTACAATTTTAAAGGAGTGACTAGAACCAATCCTCCACATGACAGAGGAATGAATGCAATTTATTCTAGTTTCTAACTGGTCTTGAGAGAGGATAGCAGAGAAGGGTGAGGTCTAGAAGAACAGGTCTTCTCAAGGAGACTACAAGGATACACATGCAGGGTCCTCTCCACGGTGACTCAGCTCTTGGGAATTTCTAAACTTAACTTCCTGAAATTTGGAAATTTCCAAGTTCTGTGAAATCCTATAGTTCTGTGAGGGAGGGAACAGCATCTCCCCCTTGATTCAAACTGGCCAATGAGAAGGGTACCTATGGGGTGGAACTTTTTGACTGTCAATAAAAAGGAAAAGACCAAGGCAGTAGGGGAACGTGGGAAATTGGGAATTCTTCTATGGCATAAGCTCCCAGCTGGTGAATAAAGCCCTTCATCTTATAAATGTGTTTGGGTGCTCTTTCTCTCCACTGGGCCTTGTGTTCCTGCAACATTTTTGGTTCCCTGATGGGGAAGCGAGATCACCCCTGGAGAGAACATGCACCTGGTGGTTGCTGCCAATCCTCTGGACACCCACGTGGGGGCCACTGATTGGCCTGGGTGACGTGAACCACTGACTGCGCCAGGGAGGCAATTTGGCTTCCCTGTGTAGACGCCTCAACTGGGCTCAGAAAGGACCCCATTGGCGGGTCTTCAAGGGGTCAAACACTGGGAAGAACTGGCATGCAGGAAGAAGTACCCACACAGAAAGACATTTAAGGCAAGGTATGATCGATCTGGGGATCCCACTACAGTTTTAGTGGAAGAGGAGCCTGATCAACTCCTTGGGCATCAGATCGCCGGCAGGTCTGTTGAGAGGTGTGTGAGAGTGTGTGGATGTGATGTGAGTGAGAGAACTCCGAGGGTGGAGTTGGACCTCCCTTCACAGGGCCTAGGGGAGTGTTGGTTTGCCTCCTACAGCTAAGTAGCAGCTGGAGTGGGAAATCAAGGCTGCCCAGGTGAAGAAGTGAGTTGGAATTATGTGCCTGTGAGTGCTTTGAGAATGACTGAGATGAGTAACAATAGGTGGGGTTTCACCCCCACCTCCCCATTCATGGGGTGAAACGAATGTGTGAGTGTGCCCTTCTTCCTTGTTCCAACCTTGCCCCCTGGCTATTCTGAGAGAAACTGGAAGTTCTAGTTTTTCTGATTTCTGTCTTTGGTGGTGGCCACATGGCCATGTGGGACTTGGGAAAAAATGAAAAGACATTAGAAAGAACGTTGTTGTAGTTTTGTTACTGAAATTTCTTCAGTGAGTGTTTGGTCTCAGGAATTTGAGAATTGAGCCTGCGGGCCATAGATCAGTGATAAAATGGCATTTTGTTAGACTGAGGGGCATGCAGAGAGAGTGGAGAGTGCCTGAGCTATTGGCAGAGGGGTCATGTCTTGAAAAGGGTTGTGGTTCAGGCAATCCAGTGAGCTCTGGATGGCCCTTGAAAATCTGGGGAAGAGCGTGTAAATCTGGAGCTGGATGAGGCTGTATCCATATAAGCAACAGGTCTCCAAGGTGAACAGTCTCTGGAAGGGAGGAAGGGGTCCAGATCAGAGGTTTCCTGCATAAGTCCTTTTCCTAGGGCTAAATAATTGGCCCTGAGAGATATTTTGACCAGGACTTGGTAGATGGAAAAATACCTTTACAAACTGAAGGGGTTTTCTAGCAAATGAATGAATGCAGTGCCTCACCTTGGACAAGGTTATTAGGTCTTTGCTGCAGTTTTTGTTGGGGGAGGGGATACGGTGTGTGCTCCTTAGTTAGGGTGGAGCCATCCAAAAGGTTTCAGGCTGCTTTGTTCATGACCTTGCTGGGGCTCAGAGGGTTTGTGCCTGGAGATGGGAGTCTGATTTCTAAGATCACCTGAGCCTGAAAAATGGGGGTTCCCTGTCCAGCCCTGAGTGGGAAAATCCTATATCAATGTTACATCTCATGAAATGTCTTTCATTTGTAAAATGTAATAATTTGGTTGTTTAAATTGTTGGGGAAACTGAGTCTTTGTCACACGATAAGATTCTTGCCTTTTAAACCTTCTAGTTATCTGTTTGGCTGAGTGAATAGGTGACTTCATGGTAAACTGGGATACTGTTTTGTGGGAAGTGAGTTTTTGAGAGTAAGAGAAATTAGACAGAAAGGAGAATAGCATTATGTAAAGAAAGAATCCTGTGTGATAAATTTTGTTCTGAAACAGAATGGTTGTATAAGAAAGTGAAAGGCAGGGCAAAAGTTAAAGAAAGTTTAGAGTGTTGTAGATGGTCTGTGCAAGTTAAATGATGCTCATAAAAGAGAATTTGTAAAAGAATTTACATGTGATCCAGTTGACTATGTATTTCCTTTAAAATCTTTTGGCTTATAATTTTGTTTAAATAAATGTTGTGGGCCTTTGATATTTGACAAACCTTCTAAAATAAAAACTCTAAATCTGGGGCTTGGCACCCATAGGGCAGTGGTTGCAATGCTGGCCACATGCACTGAGACTGGCGGGTTCAAACTTGACCCAGGCCAACAACAACAACAAAAAACACAACTTTAAATTTGGCCTTCTTGAAATATTAAGACCACTGAAACTCATGAGAAAACAAATTAAACTAATTTGATTTATTCAAAATGTATAGGAAACATTGTCAAATATGAAACGGTGATTAATTTTGTGTGGTTTATGGTTATATATATTTTCCAATATTATAAAGCATTGGTCTATCCTAACATACAAGACATTAGTCTGTGCTAACATATATTGTCAATAATAATTTTAATTCATCTAAAAAGAAAGTATTTTTTATGTAACTGGCTGAGTCCAAAGTTTATCCTAAAAAGAAAAAGAAGTATTAAGAGAGGCTGATGAATTCTCTAGAATTCAAATTCCTGATGTCTTTGGAAATTGAATACCTTTGGACTAAAAGCAGATTTTTAAAACTTTCATTGGAAAGTTAACATGTCTATGAGTATTGCTAACCTAATGTCAACAGAACAGAAATCAGTTACGTGGAACTGGGCTAGTTTGTAATGGCTTTTTGTTTGAAAAAAAAAAAAATTGTTGATTCTTTCTGTGTTCTGTTTTCCAGAAGTTAAGAAAATAATTTTCTGTCTTTTAAGCTATTTGTAGCTTTTCAAGCAATGTATGTACTTATGAGCAGAGTTTGAAACATGCATTTTTTCTCTGTCCTTGATTTTTCTGGAATTTGAAAGCCATTTGTAAGTATTTTTAATTTCTGACAATACAGTTATTTGCAAAAGTTCAGTAAGAATTTGTTTTGTTCTATAGGACACGATGAAGGCACTGGTTATTTTACCAAGGCTTTGGCTACAATAGCATTTCCAGAGGTGTCCAGACTGCGTTAAGGAATTAAGGTTGACTTTATAAGGCCAATAAAAAAAGCCCTTTGGAAAACTGACCAGATACCCATCAGTAACATTTCCTGATCTGTCGTAAGTAATGATGGTCGCTTGCTGACGGGTCAGGGAATCGAAATGTGCTTGGGGACCTCAAGAGAAGAGGGATTTACCCAATGCATACAGGTATCTAATGGCACAGATGAAACCTGGGCTCTGAAGGGCTTTCAAAAAGTTTAGCCTGAGATTCCTTATAAAAGATTCCAGCAAAGCCAATTTTAAAAGAAAGTAGAGCCTAGATGGCTAATAATTAATTATTCTTACTGCACATTATACAAATAATCAGATCCTGTATATTAAAAGTACAGTTTATTTGGCAAATAAATTAGTTCTACTATAATTTGCCTTTAGTAAGGAGAGAAATTGGAGAGAGAAAAATAGTTTAATAGGAGGAAATAGAGGCTGTGGTCCACCTGTATTTAGATCCCAGCCTTGTCTGTACTGTCCACTCATAAAATGAGACGTAATTGTTTTACTAAACTGATCTGTTACATGGGACTAAGAGACTTGCCAAAAAGTATAGAATTATATACAGTAATTATATTTACTCTGAAGCCTTAAGACTCAACAAAGGTCGCCTGTTGGCTACACTGAAAAAAAACTTGTGCATTATTAAATGTTATCTAGAATTTCCCAGTAAATGGTGCACTGTAACACTGCATCCTACTCTGCTGAATCTGCTACCAGCAGAAGCCAAGTGGCCCACTTATCTGGACTTAAAAGATGCCTTTTTCAGTATGAGGCTGGTTTTGGGAAGCCAGAGGCTGTTTGCTTTCCAGTGGGAGAGACCAGACATGGAAACTTGGATCCAGTACACATGGACTAGGTTGCCACAGGGGTTCAAACACCCATGATTTTTGGAGAAGGGCTGGGTCATGACCTCCAGAAATTCCCGGCTGAGGAATTAGAATGTGTCCTGTTCCAATATGTTGATGACCTTCTTTCAGGACACCCTACCCAGGAGGGCTGCCCCCAAGGCATAGACTGTCTTTTATGACATCTAGAGGTATGTGGCTATAAAGTATCCAAACAGTAGGCCCAGATTTACAGCAGCAAGTATATTATCTAAGATTTACTATCCAGCAGGGGTAGAGTTATCTAGGCATGAAATGGAGGCAGGCCATTAATTGCCTCCTCAGCCCCACGAGCCAAAAGCAGGTTTGGAAATTCTTGGGCCCAGTCGGCTTCTGTTGTCTTTGGATCCCCAACTTTGCTGTCTTAGCTAAGCCCTGGTATGAGGCAACTAAAGGAGAGGAGAGAGAGCCCTTGGAGTGGGGAAGAGAACAGGAACGTGTCTTCTCTCAGCTAAAGATGAGGCTGATGGCTGCACCTACATTGGGACTGCCAGACTTGGCCAAGCCCTTTACTCTGTATGTCTCAGAGAGAGATAAAATGGCGGTGGGTGTGTTAACCCAGCTGGTTGGGTCCAGGCCAAGGCCTGTAGTCTACATCTCTAAGCAGTTTGATTGAGTGGCAAAAGGATAGCCACCCTGTTTACAGGTTCTAGCCGCTACTACCTTCCTTGTGCAAGAAGCTGATAAGCTGACTCTAGGGCAGGATCTCAGAGTGAAAGGACCCCACTCTGTGGTCAATTTAATGGACACTCAGGGACATTTTTGGATCTCTAATGCAACACTCTAAACCAAGCCACGCTCCTTCCAGTCAGTGGAAGAAAGACTGAGCATGACTGTATGGAAGTTATAGATAATGTGTACTCCAGCAGATCTGACTTGCGTGACCAGCCCTGGACAGATGCAGACTGGGACTTGTATGTAGATGGAAGCACTTACATGACGGTGCAAGGTGAGTGGCGGGCTGAGTATGCAGTGGTCACCTTAACAAAGACTGTGGAGGCTAAGCTCCTACCTCAAGGAACATCTGCTCAGAAAGCTGAGTTAATTGCCTTGACACGAGCCTTAGAATTAAGCCAAGGAAAAAGTGTAAATATTTACACTGACTCTAAGTATGCTTTTATGGCTCTCCAAGTACATGGGACATTGTACAAGGAGAAGGGACTATTAAATTCTGGGTAAAAAGATATTAAGTATCAGCAGGAGATAACTTCAGTTACTAGAGGCAGTATGGAAACTCTGGAAGGTAGCAGCAGTTATGCACTGTCATGGACATCAAAGAGATGCTTCCACCATCACTAAGGGGGAACACCAGAGCCGATACTGAGGCAAAAAGGGCTGTATCCCAACTGTACCAGGTGTTGCAAGTGGCTCTCATCATCCCATGGGTTCCGGAGCTCAACCCTATCTACTCCTGGGAGGAGAAGGAATGGCTGGCAGCAGAGGGAAACCAGGAAGCAAAGGAAGGATGAACAATGATGCTAGATGGACGAGTAGCAGTCCCCCAGATTCTAGGAGCCACCGTGGAGACAGAAGCATTTGATAAAGTTGCTGGGCCAGTACTTCTACATCTCCCACCTGGAAGTCCTGGCCAAAATTGTCAGTCTACAGTGTGTCACTGGCAGCCAGTTCAACACATGCCAAGAACCAGCAGTACCCCCAGAAATCCAGACGTATGGAGCAATGCCTTTCAAGGACTTCCAGGTAGATTTTACTGAAATGCCCAGGTTTGGAGGGAACAAGTACTGGCTGGTGATGGTCTGTCAGACTTGGAATAGATAAAAGCCTTCCCCACCTGGATAAAAAGGACTCCTAAAGTAGTAAAAATATTGCCCAGAGAAATTGTCCCATAATTTAGGCTGCCACTCTAGTTTAAATTTGACAATGGGCTAGCCTTCATAGCAAAACTAGCGCAAATAATAAGCTAAAGCTTTGAATAATTTATAGGCCTCAAAGCTTAGACAGGGTAAAGTGCATGAACAGGACCATAAGAGCAGAAATTGGTAAACTCTGCCAGAAAGCAAAGCTTAACAGGATGCAGGCCTTGCCACGGGTGTTGTTCAAAGAGGCTTCTGTCAATTCTCTGCAATTTAGTAGGAACTCCTAAAAGAACTGGGAAAGACTGAACTGAATAGACAAAAATCCTAGAAAGAGTAACAAGAAAAATCTCCACTGGGGTAATTCTGTTTAGTCTTTGTGTCTGTACATCTTTTCTATCTGGAAGATCAAGGGGACCACGTCTATGTCTGGAATCAGAACCTGGTCCCCCTGAAATCAAGGTAGAAAGGACTTTATACCATCATCCTGACCATACACACAGCAGGGAAGGTAAAAGGAATCCTCACCTGGAGTCATCACAGATGGCTAAATAGGGCTTCACTGCCCCTTGGAAAGTAAAGGTAACTTTTAAGACAATCAACATGCCCTGCTCCAGCCACATATTGGGAGCTGGCTGGTCAACGCACAGCTGAGGCCTGAGGAAACTCCTCAAGGGACTTGTCTTAATTGAACTTTGAACTCTGGGAAAAGAGGGGAAATGTCACAGGCAAAAGTAAAAACTTGTATGTATATTAGCCCACCACCATGGTAATATTAACACCTGAGTAGAGAACCCAAGAAGAGTCACAGTCTCTAAAACCTCAGTGCTGAAAAGTAATTAATATTGGCACCTGCAGAAACAAGCTGATATTGAGACCCCAAATTAAAATATATTTGAGTCTCAAAAGGGGGGAATGAGAGAGGATAGCCGAGAAAGGTGAGGTCTAGAAGAACAGGTCTTCTCAAGAAGACTACAAGGATACACATGCAGGGTCCTCTCCACGGTGACTCAGCTGTTAGGAATTTGTTAACTTAACTTCCTGAAACTTGGAAATCCTGTAGTTCTGTGGGGGCAGGAATAGCATCTCCCACTTGATTCAAACTGGCCAATGAGAAGAGTGCCTGTGGGGTGGAACTTTTTCACTGTCAATAAAAAGGGAAAGACCAATACAGTTGGGGAGTGTGGACATTTGGAATTCTTCTATGCCATAAGCTCCCAGCTGGTGAATAAAGCCCTGCCTCTTATAAACGTGATGTTTGGGTGCTATTTCTCTCCGTTGGGACTTGTCTTCCTGCAACAGTCTAAGTCACCACACAACTTTCTTTTTTAATACAATTGGATCATTATCACCACAGTAGTGAAATATACCTGAATATACCAACTAGAGTCAATATTGGGTTTCTTGGTTTATAACATTTTCACCTTAAAAATTATAAATACCCTGTGTGAAAGTTATTGTGATTGTTCCCTCATTTTTAAGAAATATGCTTAGAAATGTTGTGTAACTTGCCCAAGTTCATATAACCTGTTAGTGTAAGCCAGAATTCAAATCAAATTAGCCTATAAATAGACTTAGGCTAGAACCATCTAGACCAGTAGCTCTCAAAATATAATTCATGGAACAAACACTAGGGGTGGCTGGACCATGTCAGAGATTTTTTAGGTTAAAACTACGTTCAAAAACAAACAACAAAAAAAAACTTATGTTCATAATACAGTCATAAATAGAGAATACAGACAATCTTTACCTTTATCATCATGTTGACATTTTCAATGATTGTGCAAAAACAGTGGTAGGTAAACCTGATGATGCCTTAGCAGAAATCAAGGCAGTAGCATAAACTAAATTAGAAGTCACTGTATTTCAAGAGCACACATTGGCAGCCAAAACAATACTTGTTTAACTTACTTGATGAAAAAGTAAAAATTATTAATAACATTAAACTTTAGCCTTTGAGTAAACATCTTTTAAAAATATTCTGTGGCTCAGTGAGTAGGGTGCCAGCCCCATATGCCGAGGGTGGCAGGTTCAAACCCAGACCCGCCCAAACTGCAACAAAAAAATAGGCGGGCGTTGTAGTGGACGCCTGTAGTCCCAGCTACTGGGGAGGCTGAGGCAAGAGAATCGCTTCAGCCCAGGAGCTGGAGGTTTCTGTGAGCTGTGTGATGCCACGGCACTCTACCAAAGGGCCATAAAATGAGACTCTGTCTCTATTAAAAAAAAAAAAAAAATTCTACGTTGTGAAATATAATATACAAAAGAAGTGCCCTTTTATAATACATAAGGAAATACAATAGTTATCTCTTGGGAAAAACACTTGTATGGCTTAGTGAAGCTGGACTAATTTTTGTTTTCTTTTGCTTTTTCTTACAAAACACCATTTTTATTTGACAAAATGATTGATATACAAACTTTATTTTTTTTCAAACTAGGCAATTTGGCAGGCATTTTCTCAAAAATTAACAAAGTGAGACTGTCATTTAAAAAAAAACTGACGTGATTTGTGACCTATGATAAAATTTGATCTTCCAAGTAAAAAAATCAAAATTTGCAATATCTGTATCCATTACAGTGAACTTAACAGCCTCCCAATAATGAAAAAAAAAATTGTGATTAGATGAGCAATGGCATTAATAAAGGTGATTTTTAAAATATTAAATAATATTTGTCAATATTTGGAAGATCTGTACGCCTCTGTGAGCCAATATTTTGCAAATTACTAATATATGATGTATAAAATAATGCATGTGTAAAGGTCAAAGTGCAAATTTATCAATGCCTTATAACAGTTATAAAAAGCTCATCAGTATGGTTTCAGTTTCCATGTTGCAATTAACCTTAAAAAATTCTACTTACTGATTTCCACTTATCTATGATTATCTGAAAAGGTGATTAAAATATCATTCCTCCCCTTCAAACTACGTAACTGTGTAACAGCAGATTTTTTTTCAGCATCTCAAATTCTACCAAATACCTAAATTGACCCAATGCAAAGCACATATGAGAATCAGCTCTTTTCTATTCAACCAGGCAACCAGAAAATATGCCCTTCTTCCTACTAAATTTCATTAAAAAATAGATAATTTTACAAAACTATGTTATTTCTGTCAATATGTAATACACTTACTCTGGTTATTTTTAAGTTAATGACTTTTGGAAATTCCTTAGTTTTGTCTTATTAATAGATATATACATAGACAAAACATCTTTTGGGGCACACTTATAACATTGATTTAAAATGTACAAAGGCAAATGATATAACTACAACCTATATACTCATGTAATATTGTGAAATTTTTCAAAAGATTTTTTTAAATTCTCAGTAATTTCACCAGGAGTGGTGGCTCACACCTGTAATCTCAACACTGTGGGAGGCTGAGGTGGGAGGATTGCTTGAGTTCAGGAGTTTGAGGCTTGTCTGAGCCAGAGTAAGACCCTGACTCACGAAAAAAATGGAAAAACCCAGCCAGGCACCATGGCAAGTGCTGATAATCCCAGTGGCTTCAGAGGCTGAGGCAGCAGGATGCCCACAGCCCAAGCGTGAGGTTACAGTGAGCTACAACGCTATTACACTCTGCTCAGGGCATAGGGTAGAACTCTATCTTGACCAAAAAAAAAAAAAAAAAAAGAGAGAGAAAAAGAAAATGAATCCTCAGTAATTTTGTAATTATATAAAGGGGGAATCATAATACTAGATAATCTGAGAACTGTTTGATTAAACTTTCCCAAGCCCTATCAGATATAAGCTTTTATCTCCTTGTCAATATATCTACTAATGGGAAATTATCTAGTAAGAAGGTACATTTTATTTTATTTTATTTTATTTATTTTTTTTTTTTTTGTGGTCTGCTGGATGAAGCTATTTTATTTATTTATTTTTTTTATTGTGGAGAAGGGGCAGGGAAAGAAGGCGGGGGAAGAGGTGAGTGACAGGGTCGGGCCAGTGGCATGGTACCACATTGGCTGTATCTAGGTAGAGGCAGTTTCAGGCCGGGCCTTGC
>CAUYPK010034288.1:0-26955 GCA_963574355.1 Loris lydekkerianus
ATTAATGCGATCATGGGGCACCATACACTGGTTTTATAGACTGTTTGACACATTTTCATCACTCTGGTTAACATAGCCTTCCTGGCATTTTCTTAGTTATTGTGTTAAGACATTTATATTCTATGTTGTTTTTTTGGTTGCAGCCGTCAATCTTGTAAGATGCACCACAGGTGTACTCAGCCCTACTATGAAAGTAATTTATGGCTTTCATATGAAAGCTATAACCCAGTTATAATCCTCCCCTCCCTTCCCTTCCCCTCCCCCCTTCCCTCTCCTCTCCTCTCCTGTCCTCTCCTCTCCTCTTCTTTTCTTTTCTTTTCTCTTCTCTGTTACCCAGCCTGGGGTATAATCTGTATTTCATCACTCACTGCAGCCTCACATGCTTGGGTTCAAGAGATGAGGATCTTGCTTTGTTGTCCAAGCTGGTCTCAAACTCCTGGCCTCAAGCAATCCTTCCACTTTGGACTCTTAAAGTACTGGGGTCACACACATGTGCCACCAAACCTGGCCTAATTATGTATTTTCTAATAGCAAAGAAGAATATAAGCATATACCAAGGACTCAATATTTTGCCACTAAAATTGTTGTGAAAATAGTATGTATTAAGTTCGTGGGAATATGTGTTAGGAAAAAAAAGCTACTCAAAAGATGTCATGGTTTTGCAAGAAGCACATCTTGAATTTGAATGTGGACTGGCGAAGTTGTAGCAGACTCAAAAGGCCAAAGGGGACTGAGAAATTATATTTTCCATTACTGCTTTCATGCAGTTAACTTCAGTTAACTTGTCCTGGAAAAATGAGACCTTAGTTTTTGATGATATTCAAAGAGGCATATTGTAATCCCACTGAAGAATGGCTTTGGGAATGGACAATAAACATGTCTGCAGATCAGTGTTGCAGTGTTTGAAAAAAACATTTCTTAGTTATAGAAAAACCTCCAGGATTAAAAACGACTGTTATGCACTAGCTCTGGGGTGGCAATTTGTTTTTCAGCATTTTCACAGTCTATGTGCAGGGAAACAAAATAGATTCATACCACAAATTGTGCATCCTGATAGCACACATGCAAGCTTACATTAATAAAAGTAACTAACTATAACCACTTCCACGTGGGCCACCATAATTAACCATAGAGTTACCATTAAATAATGTGCTAAATATTGCCAATCCAGATATAACATCTTGGAAAACCTAGTGATTTCATCTATTTATTTACTAAATATGTAGTGAGGCTCTATGTCTAGAGCCTCTATTATGTATGTAAAGCGTGACTTATGTACAAGGAAGTAGGTGCAGACACACAAGATAGGATCCTGCCTTCAAACAAACATGAAGGAGAGGAGGAAACAAAAAGAACAGATACCGAAGGCTTATGTAATAGAGGACTGAAGGAGAACACTTACTTGTAGTTGAAGACATTAGGGACCTTGATCTCAGCCTTATGGGTCAAATGCTCTCCTGGTAAGCACATTCCCTCCTTAAACAAATATTTATTCAGTGACTACGGGCCAGGCACTGTGTAGGTAATGAGCAAACAGTGGTGAAGACACACTAGACCCAGGCCTCTCCAATCTTATTATCTAAGGGGAGATGGGCTTAAAACAACCTCCAAGTAAAGCCAAAATCTAATTACCATAAGTGCTGAGATAGAAGATATATTTGTCACCTAGGGCAACTGTAACAAAATATAACAAACTGGGTGACAGAAAACATAAAGCAGAATTTATTTTGTCACAGTCCAGGTGAAAGAGGTGAGCTCAGGGTGTCGACAGGGTTGGCTCCTCTATGAGGCTCGGAGGGAGCAGAGGCTCCACTCCTTTCTCCCACCCTCGGTGGCTGCTGGTGGTTCTTGGCATTGCTTGGCTTGTGGCAGGAGAGCTGAGATTTCTGCATCCATTGTCACATGGTGTTGTCCTTGTGTGTCTGTGTCCAAATTTCCCTCTTCTTATAAAGGCATCGGTCACGCTGGATGACGGCCTGCCCTAATTTGGTATGACCTCATTGTAACTTAACTGCATCTGCAAAGACCCTGTTTCTGAATGTTATTCCGCATTCATAGGACCTGGGATTAGGACTTGGTTTTATTTTTCTGAGGGACACGATTCAACCTACAGCAGAAAAGAACAGGATTAGATGAACAAAAGGAGTCTGGGCACTCAATTTAGATTGGAGGCACCATTCTTAGAGAATCTGACATTTAAGCTGACTTCTGAAAAGAGGAATCTGTTTGCCTCATGTGCCTCTGCTTAATTCCAAGAAGTTACCAAAGGAAAGAGAACAGAAGAAGCTCCCCACTCCTCCCCCCAAAATGTTTGAATCCTCTTTATACATTTCCTCAGTGGGAGGGAGGACAATCATGGTCCAGGTGACACTAGGATATCACCTGGGACCAACTGTCATTTGCAGATGCAACAACAGTACATCCCACGTTTAGTCACGTGGGAAGCTTGCGACAGGTCCAGTCCTCCAAGCTTTTAGCTGTCCATGACAAATGTGATTCTCTGGATCTGTGCCTTCAAATCAGACAAAATTAGGACTTGACAGGACATCAGACACAAGAAGTCTGGACTCAGTATCCTGCGAGTGAAGTTTCGTGAAACATCTCAGGAGTGTCTGATGCTGACAGGTAGGTGTTCACGTACTATTGCTTCTGGACCATAGCCTGAATCAACTTCATCCCCAAAGGCCCACAAAGATGGAGGTCTGTGTGAAACAAATTTTAATTGGAAAACCATACCTTAAAAAAACCTCATCAGCGCTGATATTCTGCCAAAAGTTACTATTTAGGCTATTCTTCTGCATAAAAAAGTGGGGAGGAGACACACTTAAGGTTCATCTTCATTAGTATTGAACATCATTTTACTACTAGAACCTCTCCTTTGCTACCACAGCTGATTTTACAAGTTAGCCTGGAAAACATGCCAGAATTCTCATTGCTCTAGTATTAATATATTATGCCATGTATTACTGATCACTTCCCATTAACAACAACACTTGAAAGTCTATGCCATTACCTATAGTGTCTCCGTTAGTCCTGTTAATCGATAGCATCTCATTTGTACTAGAGAATCACTTTATATCCTGAACAGTGATTTATAGATGTGCTGTAATGAAACTGTATTTAAAAACAACGATCAAAGCCAGAAGTGTTACACGTGGATGCTCAACCTCTCAGAGTACCTGAGGCTCTTCCCTTTATAGATGCTTCATTAGTGTGCATTTAGTATTCCCAATTACACAGCTCTCAGTATTTAAGAATCAGTTTGTGATCTAAGTAACTTGTGGCACATTTTACCTCTTAAAAAATTTGAGCATACCTTCTCCATAAACTTAAATAGTTACCTCTGCATTATCTATATTTATGAGTGATGGTATAGTGCAAATAAGTCAAATCCAGAGGTAATACACAGACATTTAACTTTGAATTAGTGATTCTGAAACTTTGTTTTAGCCCTGGAAACCCTTCTTTAAGCCCAAAGTATGTTAGCCTGATAGAGGAAACAGATAAAAGGAGAAACTGCTTTGATTAAAACAATGGGTTAATGTTTGGCAGGAGCGGGGGAGGGGGTAGGGTGTTCTTAAGCCTCTACCTTAGATCACTGATCTGCAACCTATGTAGTGTATAAGTCCATGTGGGCCACAGGCTTCCTCCTGGTGGGCTGTGAAATGATCATTTTTATAATAAAATAATGGAAATTTCAGAAGATTTTACTCTTCCTATATGTCCCTAAAAACTACATAAGAGTGATCTCTTCTTGTACAATTATGGGATACAAAAATTTGGTGCAATGTACTATCTTTGTTATTTTTGCCTTTTCTATTTATTACTTTATTTTTAAAGCATGAAGTTCTTTTTCTATTAAAAAGTGAGAGCCCAAGTTATAGGTGGGTCTTAACATCTTTCAGACTACCTAAAAGAGCTACAGGGGAGACAAAAGTTTGAAAATCTTTCCCTTAAACATACAATTTCCTGCCTGTCCATTCTTGGCATCAAGTAGACAAATGAACAAGTTTTCATTCCAGCTACATGCTATTTCCTCTGGCCTCCTTCTGATGCAGGCTCGAAAAGCCATATTATGGATAGCTGAAGGGAGAAGGGTTGTAGAAATAGCAGCAAAGGGCCCCATTAGTGGAAGTAACAAAATGTGAAGGGGCTTCAAAATGCTGAGAACACAGATACTGTGTAGCAGTTTACTGCTGTTATTATTAAGCAGCAGGATTTCATTGTTCTGGTTCTATCTGTCCCCAGTGCTATCCCTTCCATAGTGTGAGCCTCCTGGACTCCCACGCACTGGGCCGGCCCTACCTCCATCTTGAACACAGACAAGAGGGGCATAAGAGGCTGCCTCACACTCCAATGTCTGCATTGCATTACTCTTCAGATTCTTATTCTATTTTATCCCGGATCTGGTAAGCAGGCCTCTCTGTGCCTAGTGACACAAGCCTTCTAGAACCTGCTATTCAAAGTGTGGTTCAGGGACCAGCAGTGCCAGTAGTAGTTGCAGTCATGTCAGAAAGGTAGAAACTTAACCCCCACGTCAGAGTCACTGAATCAGAATCTGCATTTTTACCAGGTTAGGCAATTAGGTGATTAGGACAGATCTTTAACTTTGAGAAGCACAGGTATAAAATCCAATTCCTGCGCTACCCAACCTAGTGACTATCTATAGCTTCAAACCCATTCCTGCCCCCCCCCCCCACCATGGTGGCTACCAGCTGCCAGTCTGCCTGCTTATTTGATCTCAATACTGCTTGACCCAGTCTTGCCATCATTATTTCTACACTTTGTCATCGCATCCCAGATGACCCCAAGCTGGTGTTTCTCCTGGTTTGCCTCAGTTGCCTGCCTTGATGATCTTTAGAAATGATATATCCAACTGGACTCTGTTTCAATACCTGTAGCTCTGCAACCACCCAGTGCCTGACCACCTAGTCCCCCGATTCTGAATGTGTTAACCAACCAATGCTCTGACCTAAGAAATGCCTTTATATTATTAACCTGAGAATCCCCTTAAAATGATTATTTGAAATTCCCTAATAATTAATTACCACCTAAAAAATATTGAATACAATTTTAGATTTCTAAAAATGCATTTCTCAGGGAACTATTGGGAAAGCTAATTAAATATATGTGTAGAGCTTGGCTTTAAGAATATTGAAACAATTTAGGTAGATTAAGATGTTCATAGTTAAAGAGTAAATCAGCATAAAAATAAAAATTATTTGTAGAATGAAATATACCACAAACAAAGATAAAAAGATGAGCATTGGTCTGTGGGAAAATATTTGTTACATACATAAAAGACAAATAATACCCTTAATATAGAAAGATCTCACATAAATCAATAAGAAAAAGATAATAGATCAAGAGCCAAACACCAGAGGATATGAATAGGTGATTCACAGAAGAAAGGCCAATAAAACCAAAGAATGAGTGTTCAACCTCAGTAATAATTAGGAAAATGCAAGTTCAAACAAAATGTGATGTTCTAAACCCATAATATTGCTAATTATAAGTATTTATTACAAGCAGAAAGGGTAAGAGTATGGTAGAACAGACATGCTCTTACAGTGTTGATGTGAATGTAAGCTGTTATGGCCATTTGATAGGTTATTAAATTAAAACTATACTTTAAAAAATAAAAGTATTTATACCCTTTGTCATTTATGCAGTTCTGTCTGGAAAACTATACTAAGGAAATATGAATACATCTTGCACAAAGATGCACAGGGATGTTTGTATGTAAAATGTAGTATGCTTTTTAAATTATGAACAATTAGAAAAATTCTAAATGCTTATCAATAGGGGAATAAGTAAATATATTATGGGCCATATTTTCCATATTTTAGAATATTCTGCAACTTTTATAAAGGACTAGTTATACATGTGTACAATATATAGAGAGGAAGGATTACTACAGGGTGCTGACAAGTTCTTCTTTAGGTCTCATGATATGTACTCTATATGTAATATATTTAAAAAATATATTTAATGTATCTCCAAGACATGTAATTTGGTTCAAAAACAAGTTAGAGAACAATAGTCACAGTGTAATTCCATTTATTTAAAAAATGTCATACATCTATATGTGTATATATCTGTCTTATAGGTTATAAACATTGAAAAAGAACTAGAAGAACATTTATCAACAAAAGTGGTGAATTATTCTTCTGAGGAGATAAGAGTTGGATAGTGTAAGAACGAAGGGGTACTTTTGTAATAATTGTTCAATAATTTGTTCAATAAATTGTTCAATAATTTGTTCAATAATCTTTGTGTGGTTTAAATCTTCATAGTGAGAATATTTAGATGTACAAACTGTATGATAAAAAAGAAATAGAGAAAAAATAAGGAGGAAAGAAATAAAGGGAAATAAACTTATTATTAGATAGCTGATAATATTGTATTATAAAGATTAGAAATCTGCTTGGGAGGCTGAAGCAAGAGAATTGCTTAAGCCCGAGAGTTTGAGGTTGCTGTGAGCTGTGACGCCATGACACCATGATGCCACAGCACTTTACCCAGGGTAACAGCTTGAGACTCTATTTTTTTTTTTTAAATAGTATATTACTATCAGGATAATGATTATGTGAACAGGATAATATGCCAATTATATTATCAAGATAATAATTACTGTTGGAAAACTGAAAGAGGATATAGACAAGTTCCTCCTTGAGTCACAATTTCTTCATTTGACAGTTTCCAGGGTGAACAGAAAGGGGGAGGGGGTGAAATATTTTTTTTCTAAGATGTTTCTAGCTCAAAATTCCATGTCCATACAGCTGTTTCCAAAGTGTTTTCCAAAGTTGTTGTGCCACTTGGTATTTCCTCCAGCATTGTATGAGGTTCTAGGTGCTACTCATTCTTTCTAATATGTATGTAGTAGTATTTCCTTGTGATTTTAATGTGCACTTCTCTGCTGAGTAATAATGCCAAACATCTTTTCATGTGTTATTTGCCATCTGAATGGATCAGAGAACTAAATTCAAAACTTAAAACTATGAAACTTCTAAAAGAAAGTATAAAAAACTAATTTTTTTTTTTTTTTTTTTTTTTACTTTGAGCTAAAGAAAGATTTCTTAGGACAAAAATACCCCCACAAAACCAAAAAATAAAAACATTATACATTGGACTTCGTAAGAATTATGAAATTCTGCTCTTTGAAAGATACTATCAAGAAAATAAAAAGATAAACCACAGATTGGTTATTATATTTGCCAAGTGCTATCTCATAAGGGTTTTGTATATCCATAATATATAAAGAACTTTAACAATTCAATAAGAAGAAAACAACCCAATAGAAAAGGATCAAAAGATCTAAACAGGCACTTTAGCTCCTTCTTTTAATGATGACTCAAATTAAAGATAAACAATCCTTCTCTGGGGATTTATTTAATAAATACCTGGTGATTAGAGTCCCATTCAGATATGGTTATTTTGTTATAATAAGTGTCCCTTTATGGTTTTTCTTTGGCATTTGTAATAAAAAATGATTTGCTTGAGAATGGCTTATTTTTCTCTACAAGTAAATAATTGGTAGAATTTATAAACCCTTATAAAGTACAACTTAATTACAAACACCCTACACAAAGTGTGAGCTAGCTTTGTCATTCTCTCCTTAACAAAGTATTTAGGAAACATTCTCTGGATAGGGATGATTAGGAAGAGTCTTGGCTCTTCTCTTTGCTTATCTTTTTAATTCTTCAAGGTTTAGTCAAGTACTAAATTTAAAGTTTAAATGCACCATTTCTCTTTTCATTTTGGAACAGGGAGTGGTACAGATTAAACCAAAATGAAATTGCCATTTACTGGTCAGGCACCTACATGGAATTAAGGAGAATGTTTCTGGTAAACTTATGATGATAGTGCTTAACCAACACAGAATCTGTAAAGTAGCAGTGATTAGACATGGTTGCTCTGGTTTCTTTAGCTTGTTTCTAACTCTTAGGGCCCACCCCTTGGTCTACCTTCTAAGAGCAAAGTTATCCCTGAGATCCTCCCTTGCATCCTCTTTTTCTTCCCCAACAGTTCCTTCATCCTATTCATTTATCTACTCCCTCCTCTAAGCTTTGTCTTCTTCTGAGTCCAGGTGTGAAGCTGGAGACGGTAGGGCCTAAGACCTGTGGGTGGAGAAGGAAGAAAAAAGTGAGACATCTATGGTCTGGCATCAGGGTGAAATTGACCTACCCTCAACATTTTCAGGTCCCCAGCAAGAGTGCAAATGGAATCCTTCATATATTCTTATTGTTTGGATTGACAATTAGTCTTCATTTAGTTAAGAATGTAAAGTTGTTGGAATTTTCACTTTTTAATGTTGCAGATTCAACAGAATAATTTCCTTGTTTTTTTATTGTTTTGGTCAGTAACTAAATCTTCATTATACAAAAGTTTGTAATGCCCTATTTATACATTTTGTGTGTCATACTTAACAGATGTTTGTTCACTCCCATTTGTTTCAGTTTTTATAGGTTTAAGCAGACAGCCTCTTTAAAGATTTTCACTTGCTTTTTTCTGTTCACTTTTTTTTTTTTTTTTTGAGACAGAGTCTCACTTGGTCACCCTCTGTAGAGTGCTGTGGCATCATAGATCACAGCAACCCCTCAAACTCTCGTGTTCAAGCAATCCTCTTGTCTCAGCCTCCCAAGAAGCTAGGATTACAGGTGCCTGCCACAACACACAGCTATTTTTTATAGACTGGGTCTTGCTTTGGCTCAGGCTGGTCTTGAATTTGTGAGCTTAGGCAATCCACCTGTCTTGGCTGCCCAAGTGCAGGGATTACAGGCATGAGCCTTTTCTCTTCACTTTTTTCTTTTTACATTTTTTCCTTTTCAGCTTCACATTTTTAAGTTTTATTGCTCTTGCAATTTTGACCTGTACTCATTCTCAATGATTGTGGTAGTTAGATTAATAACTCCTTAAAAATCCTCATATCTAAACCTCACACCCTTTTACATGGCAAAAGAGACCTTGCAGATGTGATTATGATTAAAGTCCTTGCGATTGGGAGATTACCTTGTATTATCCTAGTGGCATTGTATTCACAAAAGTTCTTGAAAGTGGAGACCATCTCCTGGCTTCAGAGAAAGAGAGGACAAGATAGAAGAAGGGTCAGAAAGAGGTGACACAAGATCTCAACCTGTTGTTGCTGGCTTTGGAGGTAGAGGAAAGACACCAGGAGCCAAGAAATACTGGCAGTCTAGAAGCTGAAAATGGCAAGGAATGGATCTCCCCTAGAGCCTCCAGAAAGAAATGAAGTCCTTGATTGTAGTCCCGTGAGACCCACTTTGGACTTCCGACTACAGAATGGCAAGACAACAAATCTGTGCTCCGAAAGCCACTAAATTGTGATAATTTATTATGCCAGCAATAGAAAACTAATGCTAAAGTATTAAACAAACATAATTTTATTTAAAAAATAAAAGACTTAGGTACATTTTCACAAAAATTTAAATTAAAATAACTATACGATTAAAAATTATTTTTCACATAGCTTTTCAAAAAAGTTTTCTGCTAATATTACATGTACTGAATATTTGATAACACCAAATTCATCTGAAGTGCTTAAAAGAAAAATATATAAATTTCAACAAATAAACATTTAAAATGAAATCATTTGAAATAAAGCTTGACTTTTAAGTTTTAGGAAATTTAAGTCTTATTAAGTATTTTCATGATAATAAAAGTATTTATACTTCTTGTGTTCTAATTGCCAATACTTCAGTCCAACTAAGCCTACATAGATACAAATTTAAGATTAATGTGAAATTCTCTTTATTACAAAACGGTCTTAAACAACTATGTTAAATTTTCAAAAACTGATTTAATTCAGAAGTACCTCCGGAACTATGAATTAGAATATGAAGAGAAGAAAAAAAATAGATGCTTGGTACTCCTGGGAAATTATACTTCATTATGCAAGAATCTATTGCATGCATGTTATCTGAGAGGAAGAACCTGACAAGTTAATTAATTTATCTTTTTTCTTACTGTTTTTGCCACTCAAACACTCCCCACCCACCTAAAGCAGTATCTGCCTCTGAATTTAGCTATGGCATAACCCACAAACCTTCACAGAATCCAAGTGCACTTGCCTTTGGTTTGAGAGTTCCAGGGCAGGAGATGTGGGGCTCGAATAATGTGAGTCATGGAAGCCGATGTTTATAGTTGTGAGTGCCCAGTGCCAAGCATGGGATCCCAAGGGACAGAGGCGCCTATGCATTCTTTAATACATTTATTTGTCTGAGTCGGTTATATGCTAGGTCCTCTAAAGAACAGGTAACAGATAAGTAATATCTCTTCCAGGGTTCAGGGCAGCACTGAAAAATTTAACACACCAAGTCTTCCAGGCTTGGAAGAATACTTTCCAGCTTACTCTGCTAAAAGAATGTTTGTTTTCTTCAGGGTTGAGTTATATTACGAATGGTCCCATTTCATTACCTTCGTGCCTACCAAAAGTGCCAGCTCTGGAAAGGGTGAGAGAAAGCATTTAAGAAAATCTATTCCCTCCTATTAGTGAGATTGGCTCACTTTACAGGTAGTTTTTTATTGTATTACTTGGGTGTATTACATGTTATTACTTGCCCTGGTGGCTCCAAATTCTTATGATGAAATGTTTTCTCCCCTGACTTTTATACTTGACTTGTTCTTTCTCTTCTCTGATTTACCTCTCTTGCCGATGTTCTTTCTCCTGTGATTGTTGCACACCGGGCATTTGCAGTGGTCTGCTACTGCTGCAATTGCCTCTCTGCTGCCCAAGCTGTTCCCGACACTTCCCCTGTGCCCCAGGCTGCCCTCACGTCTGGTCAGATGCCTCACAACTCACTGGATGGACTTCCTTTTTATGTTGCATTAATTTTCACTGAGTTGAAAAGCAGGAGATTCCCAAGAAGATCCTTGAGAATAAAAATTTCATTCTAGAGTTCCTTCCCAGTGGTAGAACTGAAGTAAATGTTAAAGGTTTCTGGAGCAGAGAAGGCAAAGCATTGTCCATCTGCAAGAAGTGTGGCCTCCCACTGAGCGTCGTGATGTATCATGATTAAGGGAGGAGTTATCCCTAACCCTGCTCCTCAAAGAACAGGGAACATATTCCCCATCATTCATTATAAAATCATACTTCATTTTCTAGGATTTGTTTAAACAGGATTTAGTGACACTGTAAAAATAAAATATTTCATTTTCTAGGATTTGTTTAAACAGGATTTAATGACACTGTAAAAATAAAATATGAGGATTGTTGAAACATTGTAGGATAGCTTGGGGCTGCAGCTCAGCCATTAGCAAGCATCACTAATTTTAAAGGCACTCTTAAAGCCACCTGGCTCTGCACTAAATTTGCATCTCTGAACACAGGTCCCCACTGCATTATAAGAGGGGCATTTTATGTCTTGTGGAATGTTTCTAGAAGACTGTTCCCATTAGCAGTGCAAACTGTTCTGTAGACTACCCCTGTGGTGTTTCCCATAGAAGAGCCTGGCAGAGGGCTTGCCGGACTTGGATGTCCAGAGCGGGCTGCAGGCTGTCCTTTAACTCTTTATTCCCCACTTGGTGTGAGGTTTAGAAAGGCTCATTATCTTCAAATACGCTTCAAAGGTGCTTCTAAGGACTGCTCATGTCCCCAGACAATGACAGTCTCCCAAGACAAACTTAGTGCAAGTCTTTTAAAAACTGAAAAAGAAACCAGTAAATTAAAACTTCCTTTTTTTTCTCTAAAAATATGTAAGTTTAAAAACTACTTTCGCAATATCTCAATTCTATTTTTTTTTTTTTTTTGTTATTGTTCCTTTTCCTGTTCTGGAAACTTGTTCCTACAGCCACAGCCTAAAAGTCTATAATTTAAAAAACATTGCAGTTAAAAGCAAGTGAAACTGGAATACCTGGGTGTGATCTGCTAGGACCAGTCTTTACCAAGGCTTGCTTTCACCTCTCTTCTTTCACAGCAGAGGCTGCTTGATCCAGCTTGCAGACCCTACTCTGGCCCAATTTCTGAGAGTGATCCTTTTGCAAATAGGATTTTTTTTCTTTTTCTTTTTTCTTTTTTATATTTAGCTTAAATGGTTCTAAAACTCTGGCTGCACATGAAAAACACCTAAGTTTTTGTTTTTTTGCAAAAACTCCAGCACCTGAGCACTGGTATATTTCAGACCAATTACAACAATCTTTGGGGATAGTGCCAGGGAGTGTTTTTAAAAGGCCTGCACCTTCTTCTAGTGTTACACTAGGGTTAAACACTGCTCTTCTATTCTAGAATAATGGCTCTCAACTAAGGGTAACTTTTGCCTTCTGGGGGACTTTTAGCAGTGTCTGGAATAATTCTTGGTTGTTACCACTGGGGGGGAATGCTACTGGTATTTGGTCAATTGAGGCCAGGGTGGCTGCTGAACGTCTGCAATGCATAGCGCAGCCCTCTTGCCAACGTTGTCTGGCTCAAGATGTCAATAATGCCAAGAATTAGAAACTCTGATTTACACTAACACCAAGACCCTGTGTCAGGGGCCCTTGAACTGATGCTATTAAGATTCTAATTGCATATCCCAGGTGTGATCTGTGGATTTTTCACAAGCCTCAATTCCTCCACCTTCCTATCTCTAAAGCTTAGTATTTATTAGAAGAATGAAAGATCTCCAAAAGACTGACTACCTTCTTGCTGTGTGGACAGCTGAAGAATTAGGGCTCCAAATTGCTCGTGACTATTCTCTATTTTGGGGGACCCAAATGTTACCACCTTCTCAGATTTGCTGTTGCTGGTTGTTTTCCTTTTCCCAGGGCTCTCTATCCTGCAATTTTCATTCTGGTGTTTTGTTTTTTCTTTCTGTAACTAATGGCAAAAACCTTGTAACATTAGTAACTAGTGGCAAAATCCCTCTCAGTGACTTAATTTATACATAAGAGGTCATGTAGAATTCAGGGAAAAATTGGCCAGCATTTGCAAAAATAATTCTTCTGCAACATGATCATCAATAATGAAATGCATGCTGGCAGGAAATTTATAAACGAGTAAGACAAGCACGCCATTGCCTCAGGAGACCTCTGAGGAGAGTGCTTTGGAATCAGAATAAGTCAGAATATGACAGGGAAGGAATGAATGAATAGCAACACCTAGCTGGCTTAGAGATAGATGGGCAAATGTGAAAAATGTGAGAAGACATAAACTTTAGTGCAACACCCTCTTCCTGGGAGGACACACACCTTTTAAGTGGTAACTTTCGTGGGACTTTTAATTGTTTTGACCTCCTACCCAGGGCACCAAATGAGGCTAAGTCAATCCTTTTTTAGTTCTTGGTTCCTGATGTGGAATGGGATTGCAAGATTTAGCAAAGACAAAAAAAGGGTACCTATTTATATCTAAATTCAGGGTAAACAATAAATATATTTTCCTTTTCTTTTAGTAAAAATACATTCCAATATTGCGTGGGGCACACCTTTAATAAAAACTTTGTTATTTATCTGGAATTCAAATTTAATTGGGCACCTTGTCTTTTATTTGACAATATTAATCTGGGAAATCCTTCCAAGCAGATACAATGAGGAGTGAACTAAAGAGGAACGCATGGCACCAGCACAGCATGGTGTATTACCTAGCACTGACTTAAACAGAGTGGGTAGAAGAAGTGGGTGAGCAGCACCCAGAGACTCTCTCAAATGCTCATTTTCTTGAATCTTAGGGTCAAAGTAATCTTTAATGACCTTTATGTTTTTTCTCTTTATGATACCATTTTTCACAGCTCAGAACTCTCAGAATTTCTATCCACACAGCTCTCATTCCGTGACCACACAAGGTTAACCAGACCTAAAAGGATCCTGCCTCTAATTACTATTTACTTCATTTGTTCCAATTTTTTTCTCCTTGTTTATAATGCCATTTCCACAATGTGGGGAACCATTGCAAGGTTAATCAGGAATAGATATGTGCAAAAGAGTTTGGACAAAGATTTTATTAATATTTATTAATTATGATTCCTTTTGTGTTCTTGCCCACTAGTACTCTGGTAGTGAAAAGAATGTACACCATCCTACAGTCTTATATCCTTTCCTTGTTTGTTCTCCCTTTCCATCCAGTGTGATTTTTCCTCAAGCTCTGTATCGCTTTTATTTATTAACTTCATGATGTTTTTCCTCTTCTTGTTTCCTAGATTTTCTTGTCCAAGGCTTTTTACTCAACAAATACAGTTCACAGACACACGAAGCAGAAGAAACAGATCCGCATTAGTGCCAAGCAGGTGAGCATTATCCAGGATAGAAAAAGGTTAATTTTAATGGGCTCTTATAATTTGAGGCCTATTAGTTTATCTATTTTTCATATAAGTAGTAATTTATTTTTCTGAGGCAGAAACTTTGTAAGTTTCTGCATAAACAATAGTTTACTTTTCTGCTATAAGAATTTTAGTCCTAAGTATCATGAGGTTTGGGGGCAAGGCTATGTAGTTAATGAGTAAGCCAAGCTGACTACTCAGCAACTAAATGTAAGCATCCTTATGTTCACTCAATCAACAGGCAGCCTTCCAGTCCTGGAGATTCAGAGGTTAACATACTTAGAGGAGACAGATAATAAACAAGTCAGCAAGCAAATAAATTATTTTGTCTTAGGTAGTGATAAGTACCACGAGGAAAAGTAAGGTGGGGTGAGGGATGAATGTGCATTATTGTGAGAAAGAGGGTGCCATTTTAAATATGGTGGTGAGAGGAGAGTTTTCTGAGAAGGTGGCATCTGACAGAAACCTCTTTGATGGAAAGGAGGAAGCCATGTTGTCCTCTGGGTTAAAATCTAGGCAAAGGAAACAAGAAATGCAGAAACTTGAGCTCAAGGAACAGCAAGAAGGCTTTAGGATTCGGGGCTGAAGGGGAGTTATGAAGGAGAGGTGCAGGAAGTGAGCCGGAGAGGTGCAGGAAGTGAGCCGGAGAGGTAACCACAAACCAGATCACTCAGCAGCTAGCAGTCCATGGACCGGAGTGTTGTGGCAGCCACTGGAAATTTTGAGCAGGGAATGACAGGCTATTAATTAAATCTCCAAACATCATTCTGACCACTGTGTAGCTAATTGACTGAGAAAGAGTGAGAGAGAGTTGTAGGGCAAGAACGAAGCAGGGAGACCAGCCTATTGAAATAAGACAGGTCAAAGAAGACGTTGGCGTGAAGTAAGGGGGTAACAGTGCAGGTGGTGATAACATGATGGTTAGGTGAATAGTATCAGGAAAGAGAAGAACCAAGGATAATGTCTAGGATTTTTACCAGGATAACGAGGTGAAGAAGGTACCATTTATTAGGATGGAGATAACTAGGGTGAGAACAGTTTTAAAGTGTGTGTGTGTGTGTGTGTGTGTGTGTGTGTGTGTGTGTTTTAAACGGAGTTTTATTTTGTCACTTTTGGTTGAGTGCCATGGCGTCATAGCTCTCGGCAACCTCAAACTCCTGAACTCAAGTGATCCTCTTGCCTTAGCCTCCCAACTAGCTGGGCCTACAGGCACCCACCATAGTGCTCAGCTAATTTTTAGAGACAGGATCTTATTCTTGCTCAGTTGGTCTCAAACTTCTGAGCTCAGGCAATCCACCCACCTCAGCCTCCCAGAGTGCTAGGATTACAGGCATGAGCCACTGCACCTGGTTCTTAAGTATGTTTTTTGAATATGTTTTAAAATAATCTCAAATTTACAAAATAGTTGTATAGTACAAATGACTTTTCCCCAGAACCATTTGAAAGTTGTTAACATGAGGCGCCCATATAAGATAAACACTCTCAATGTTTATTTCCTACTAACAAGAAGAGCCTCCTACATATTGCAAATTAGTGATCAAAATCATAAAAATAACATTGATATACTTCTACCTTCTAATTATTAGACTATGTTCAAATTTTTCCAGTGTCCAATGACATCCGAAAGGATCCAGTTCAAAATTATGCATTGCATTTGATTGTCATATTTCTTTAGTGTGGAACATGTTTTCTGTCTTTCATTGACTTTCATGACTGCATTTGTCTTCTATGATGCATAACAAATTACCATGAACTTATTAGTTTGAAACATCACACATTTATTATTTCAGTTTCTGGGGATCAGGAACCCAGGCTTAGCTGGGTTCTCTGTTTCAGGGGCCCACCAGGCTGCAATCCCCATGTCAGCCACTGCTGCAGTCTCATCAGAGGCTTGAGTGGGGTAATGTTTGCTTCTAAACTCCCCCAGATTGTTGGCAGAATTCATTTCCTTGCTGCTGCAAGACTGAGGCTTCCATTTCTTGCTGGAGATCCCCCTTAGCAACTAGCACCTACCTGCAGTCCTTTGTCACATGGGCTTCTCCAGAATGACCACTCACTTCACGGCAGCTCACTTCTTCAAAGGCAGCACCTCTGCTAGGATGATGGAATCTCATATACATCATAATATTAAATACAACCACTGGACTAAAACCCATCAACTTTGCCAACTTGGTGAAGAGCAAGTCATATGTTCTGTCTAACTCAAGGGGAAGGAATTACTGGTGTTCACCTGAGGGTCTGTCTGCCAGTGCTGTCTCACAGGAGGATGCCTTCCTTAACCCACACAGGCTCAGATATTCCTAGCTGGGCTGCCTTCAGCACTCTGCCATCCTGATTCCTCTCCCCCAGTCTCAGGCACCTCCTTCAGCTTCTCTCCATGCTCCAACAGTCTTGTCGGAGTCAAATCACTGTGCCCATCTTCCTCACTTGCTTGGATTCTAACGCCTCAAACAAGGGGTGTTGTGTTTGTTTTTTAATCAAGCTTTTACTCTCTCTTAATTTTTGCAACTTTCACAAAGTAATGACTTTTTTTCTTTAAGAAGATAGCTACCAATTTTATTATAACATTCTCTGAATATTAAGGATCTGCTATATTTGTTGATTAATGATGTAAATAAAATGAAGGCTCCACAAGAAATCGTGAGAAACCACTGTCTCGTAACTCTAATGAGATGTTCATTCCATGGCTCAGGTTTGTTTCTTGATATCACGATGCTTAAAACTCTTGAAAATATCCGGAGAAGAGAACAAAAATTACAAAGGATAAAAAGAGTTCTTAGAGCACCTGATTTCAAGAAGGAAAAGATAGAAGAAACACCACACTGACATGAAGTTTGAATTGAAATTCTATGTTTATAAAATGATAATATGCTTTTTACCAGAAAATGAGAAAGCTCTTTAAGAAAATTGGTTATTGGGGATCACTGAGCATCCAGAAGTGTGAGAACTGTAATACTTCACCGTGATGAATCCTGCAGAGCTCTCTGTGCTTCATAAAACTTATTTCTTCAAGAGACACTATAGTTGAATAAGATAATTTTTACCAACAGCCCAGGGGGAATATATGTTTGAAATTGAAGGTGCATCTTTTGTTGAAAAAAGTGCAAGTGGAAGTAAAAAATTCAAGGAACAAGGCAAATTTTGTTGTCAGCCATTTTATGCTTATGCTAATCTTTTGTAGCCAAGTTTCAAAGTCAGAAATGTTAAGTGAAGCAAACTCTCTACTTGAGTGGATTACAAAACCAGGTGCGAATTTCAGACTGCATGTTAGAAAGGTCTTTTCTGTTGTTCTAAGATCACTTTTCTTCTGCAAATTTTCTAACTTACACAAAAAAGATTTTAAATAACCTCCTCCTCCTTTTTTTTTTTTTGGCAGTTTTTGGCCGGGGCTGGGTTTGAACCCACCACCTCCGGTATATGCCCTACTCCTTTGAGCCACAGGTTCCACCCGAATCCCTCCTCCTTCTTATCAAAAATAATTACCGAAGCAGAAATACGTTTGGGTTTTAGTTCTGGGATGCATCTGGCGTTATGCTTAGTATATCCCTCCTGCAACATAGGGACAAGGTTACAGGAGCTGCCACAGCTGAGGAAATGAAACTGCTTTAACCACCGGCTCTCAAATTGTGGTCTCCGCCCAGCAGCATGAGCATCAGCTGGGAACTGAGATGAGCAAATTCTATGCCCCGCTTCAGCACTACAGAACTCCGAAAGCGTGGAAAGGTATGGAATCACATTTTATTGTGCTCCTCTGATTCTGCTGCATGTTCAGGCTTGAGAACCACTGCTTTAGTGAGACTAAGCTACTATTGGCAAGTGATGGATTCAATAAATTGTTCTCCTAACTCCCCAGCACTTGCTCTTCTCAACACACTGTTTTCTGCAGCTTGACACCAAGGTGACTGCTAAATTCTAAAATCTAACTTTTTCTAGTGTATTAAAAATACTTTCTATACCCTCTTCTCTTCTCAGACTTCACCTATATGCTGCTTAATATAAGAACTGCTGTAGTAACTACTCAGGGAAGACCAGTTCCCTTTCTCTTGTGCCTCAGATATTTTCTGGTTACTCATTAATTGAAAAGAGATGGGGATAAAATACTAGTTATCCTAAAACATCTACAGGGAAATTCAATGAATAAATGGATAATTATTCTTCATAAAAACTATACTCTTAAATTTAGCATATTGAATATGGTAGTTGTAAGAGCGATGGAAGTTGTCAGAATCAAAATGAAGTCACTTGTGTTTAAAAAACCCTGGCACATAGAGGTTGGAAGGCTATGGAAATAAAGATTCTCTTGCATGGATACCCAGTACAAAATAATCACTCCTCAAAACCCACAATCTTGCTAAAGGCCGTGGCAACATTACACAAAAAATACCTCTGTGAGGACATCTGCCCAGAAACTGCCCATCCAACCTCAAGCTGACACTGCCCATGTTATTGACTCTTGTAGCCTAGGAGAATTATCTTGAAACAAGTATGTCATCATCTCCCTCGCTTTTCCTTTATGTCACTGACTATGCACATAGTTTCCTACAGCACAGGTGTACCCACTGGAATGCTCTAGTCCCCAGTAAATATCATTTTCTTCTAGAGCAGGGGCTCTCAACCTTGATAATGCCGTGGCCCTTTAATACAGTTCCTGTGGGTCATGACAGGTTGTCTAGAGAAACTCCAGTATTTAGGTTCACAGAGTAAAACCAATTACACATAATTTATCTTCCTAAACTAACAAACTTTTACATCAACAGTGACTAAAAACATTGTCACTAAAAATAACAAGTATATGTTTTTTTTTTCTGATGTTTCTATGTTTTCCCTTGAAAAGAAAAGTTATATATCCAGTGTTCTTTTCATCATTTAAAAAATTCCCAGCAGTTTTGATTTATTCATTAGGAAGTATGTATGTGAAGACTGTGGATGTCTGAAGGGTGTTCCTCCTGGACCCTGTTGCTTTAGGGCCTGCATCCTTTTAATGACTCCCACTTCCGCCATATGTCAATATTATGATTTGGGGCATTTCATTTGCTGAAGAAGGCCCTCGGAGCTAAATGAGAATACCTACATTTTATCTATTTCTACACACTTGAATTGTACCTGTGCATTTTCTCAGGCTATCCAGTAATGATTTTCAGACTTGTGAAAAAAACCAGTTCATGATCTTGTTTAAAAATCCAGAATCTGTTCACCTCTATGGATTATTGATTTAGTGCTCTAATCACCAGTGGTTTAGGGTAGAATTCAGAGAAAATACTTTTTTTTTTTTTTTTTGAGACAGACCCTCCAGCTGTTGCCCTGGGTAGAGTGTCGTAGCATCACAGTTCACAGCAACCTCCAACTCCTGGGCTCAAGTGATTCTCTTGCCTCTGCCTCCCAAGTAGCTGGGACTACAGGGACCCACCACAACGCCTGGCTATTTTGGTTGCAGCTGTCATTGTTGTTTGGTGGGCCCGGGCTGGATTTGAACCCACCAGCTCAGGTGTATGTGGCTGGCTCCTTAGCCGCTTGAGCCACAGGTGCTGAGCCGAAAAATATGTATTTTTAACTAGCACCCAAGTTTTCTGCACAGGTTGTCAGGGGACCACACACTGAGAAAAAAGGATTGGGTCTCTCCCTTGATTCTGTGCTCATTTACGTAAGTCCTGGGACCCTAGGGCTTGTTGCCAGGGTACATACATCCCGTGTTCCTGCCATGATTCAGACGTCACCTCAGGAAGCTTTGTGGGAAGGTGGGAAAGAGCATCACGTGAAGGAAGAGCTCCTTTACATGACCAGGTTCTTTGAACTGTTTTTGCAGCTCCACAGTTAGAAGGAGGCAGAGTCAACAGGTCACTTTGTGAGACTCCCCCCCACAATGTCTTTCAGTGACAAGTTGTGTCACAGATGAGGGAGAAAGCAGCTTCCTCCCTTGTATGCTGGCTATCTTGGGTTAGCAAACCTGAAAATGTCCAGAGACATGATTTTTGTGTGGACAGCGCTGTTCTTGGGATGGCTGTTGAGTATGATGAAATTCACCCAGCTGCCTCTGAAATAGTGAAATGTACCATGAGGACTGGATCAGGGGGAAAAGGAGCGTGTAGGCTCTGTGTTGACCTGTTCTCATTTGCAGTTCATTTGAGGAAGCTCTTTGGAGACTATAGTAATGGGACAGCTCAAGGGGAAAGCCATGTTGTTCTATTTGCATTAACCAGATCCAAGTAGACAGAAGGTACCGAGGCTTGTGTTTTTTGTACACAAGGCACGTGCTTTTGTCTATTTTAGAAGTCCTTGTGCTAGAGCAGCATCACACAGAACTGAACATTCTTGGACAGTCATGAAGGACAATTAAAAGCTGTCAGGAACTGTATAAAATGTGGGCAACTTTATTTCACTGCAAGAGCCTTTAATACACCTGGACTCCTGTGAATGTGTCAATGGCTGACAATCCAACTCCTTGTAAACTCAGGCAATGAGAAACTAGCAGTGTCCTTGCTATAGGTGGAACAAAGGCATCCTTTACAAAGGCATCAGGAATTATACTGTGTTCTGGAAGCATGTTCAAAATATCATAGATCAATGGGTACAGGCGATTGCACTAATGTAAACAGCTATGATTTAACAATAAAAAAAAAACTAAAAAAACCCCCACAAAATATCATAGATCAATTGAGACAGTGCATTACCTTAGAGTACAGACTAATAACACACTCAAAATATACCAAATATTTTGTGCTTTAAGAGATCATGAGAAGGGTAGAAATTTCCACCAGAATAAGTCCCAGAGCTTTTGACTTTGGAAGAATGCAGCTTATTCGACATGTGTCTATTTCTTTTCCTAGAACATCTTTCATTGGAGCTACCATTGATTATTTTTGTTTGAGTGGATTCATTAATGCACTAAGTGTTTTGAGTGGGTGGGTGGGATTGGGGGATCTAGAGATAACACTTAGTATCTTCAGGTGATAATCAGATGAATTTGTCATAGCCATTGGGCTATTAATGATTTTTTGGAGGTTTCCTGGAGGCCAGGAAAAGATTCCCAGGATGGAATATGGGATTGCATACACCATTACATATGCCAGTGAGTTTTGGCTGGTAGAGGAGATGCCTGATGTGGCCACAACGATGAACATTCTTTATCTAGTTTTTGAAAATGACTGATTGGTGCTTTCAAAGTGGGGACAATTAGACTTAGCACCCAGAGAATCTAAATCATAAATGTATTCTAAAACACATGTGCACATGCAAAATGCTTAGTTTTAGGTTAAATAAGAAAAATGACTAGTAAGTTCTTTCTCTTTAAAGTCTTCCAAACTTCTATCTTTTTTTGCTTAAGAACTATCTAAGAATTATTAATCTCTTATTTTGTAAAGTTGAGGATAGTTACTAAGTATTTTCCTAACATGGTCATGTGCCTCAATAATGATGTTTCGGTCAGTGATGGACTGCAATATACAATGGTAGTTTCATAGATTATAATGGAGCTGAAAAATTCCTATTTCCCAGTGATGTTGCAGCCATCATAACATTGTAATATAACACTTCACTCATGAGTTTGCGGTGATGCTGGAAAAAACAAACCTACTGCCTGGCCAGTCATATAGTTGCATAGCACATACAGTTATGTGCAGTATGTAATACTTGGCAATGAGAACAGATGACTACATTGATGGTTGTGGATTTGATATACTATACTTTTTATTATCATTATATTAGAGTATACTCTTTCTATTTATGAAAAAAGTAAACTTGAAAAACAATCTCAGGCAGATCCTTCTAGAAGTGTTCTAGGAGAAGGCCAGGTTGTCATAGGAGATGACAGCTTCATGTATGTTACTGTCCTTCAGAACCTCCCAGTGGAACAAGATATGGAGGTGGAAGACCATGACACGGATGATCTTGACCCTGTCGAGGCCCAGGCTAATGTGAGTGTTTGTGTCTTAGTTTTTAACAAAAAAGTTTAAAAAGTAAATTTTAAATTTTATTTATTTTATTAAATCAAAACTGTGTACATTAATGCATTTATGGGGTACAATGTGCTGATTTGATATACAATGTGGAATGTTTACATCAAACTGGTTAACATAACCATCACCTCACTTACTTGTTTGTTGTGGTAAGACATTTATACTCTACTCTTAACAGTTTTGAAATGTACCGTTGCATTCTGCATATTAGGAGAGGTCCCACAAAATACCCTCCCTCCTCCCAGCCTGCCCTCTCCCCTCTCATTCCACCTCTCCCCCTACCTTCTTTCTGGACTATAATTGTGTTTTGTCATTTGTATGAATGTGTAGGTGATTATATATTGGTTTCATAATAGTATTGAACATTGGATACTTTTTCTTTCATTCTTGAGATACTTTACTAAGAAGAGTATGTTCTAGCTCCATCCAGGTAAACACAAAAGATGCAAAGTCTCCATCATTTTTAACGGTTGCATAGTATTCCATAGTGTACAAATACCACAATTTGTTAATCCATTCATGGGTTGATGGGGACTTGGGCTGCTTCCATGACTTGGCAATTATGAATTGGGCTGCAATAAACATTCTGGTGCAAATGTCTTTGTTGTAAAATGATTTTTGATCATCTGGGTAGATACCTAGCAGAGGCGTTGCAGGATCGAATGGTGGGTCTACTTTTAGTTTCTTGAGTATTCTCCAAACTTCTTTCCAAAAAGGACATATTAGCTTGCATTCTCACCAGCAATGTAGAAGGTGGGAATGCACCTTCTCTCTTCTCTCTGCATCCATGCCAACATCTATAGTTTTGGGATTTTATTATGTGGCTAATCTTATTGGAGTTAGATGATATCTCAAAATGGTTTTGATTTGCATTTCTCTGGTGATTAAAGATGATGAGCAGTTTTTCATGTGTTTGTAGGCCATGCGCCTGTCTTCCTTTGAGATGCTTCTGTTCAAATATCTTGCCCACAAAGAAATGGTTTTATTTGTTTTTTTCTTCTTGATTATTTTGAGTTCTCTGTGGATTCTAGTTATCAGACCTTTGTCAGAAACATTTTATCTGTAATTATCTTCTCCCATTCTGAAGGCTGTTTGCTTTATTTACTTTGCTATTGGCTATGCAGAAGCTTTTTAGTTTGATCAGATCCCAGTAATATATTTTTGGTGTTGCTTCAATTGCCAGTGGGTTCCTTCTCATAAAATATTCTCTCAGGCCATAAAATAGGAAAAGCTTACCAAATAAAGAGTTAAAGGCAAAATATTTTCATATGGTTGTACAATGTATTTGTTTTAAGCTAAGTGTAATCATAAGAATTAAAAAGTTAAAAAAACAAAAAGTTTGTAATGTTAAAATGTTACAGTTAGCTAAAGTTAATTTGTTATTGAAGAATTTTTTTATATATTTAGGGTAACCTAAATATAAAGTATTTATATAGTCTATAATATAGGCCTATGTAGTAATGTCTGAGGCCTTTATGTATGTTCATCATTCCCTTACTGACTCATCCAGAGCAACTTTCAGTCCTGAAAGCTCCATTCATGGTAGATGCCCTATTTAGATGTACCATTTTTTATATTTTACAGGGTATTTTTACTGTACCTTTTCTATGTTTAGATATACACCAATACTTAGCGTTGTGTTATCACTGCCCACAATATTCTGTACAGTAACCTGCTGTATAGGTTTGTGATTAGGAGCAATAGGCTACACCATCCAGCCTAGGGGTAGTGGGCTGTGCCATCTAAGTTTGTGTAAGTGCACTCTATGATATGTGTACAACAGTGGAATCACCTAATGACATATTTCTCAGAATGTATCCTCATTGTTAAGCTTAGAGACCATGAATTACTAGATTTCACTAAGTTGTGACTAAACAAATTAGGTTAGCTGCATGGAGAATCTATGTTAAATAATGTCCAATACAAATAGTTTGAACATTTATGTAAATCATTTTACTTAAGTTTATT
Source organism: Loris lydekkerianus (assembly GCA_963574355.1). Taxonomy (NCBI): domain Eukaryota; kingdom Metazoa; phylum Chordata; class Mammalia; order Primates; family Lorisidae; genus Loris; species Loris lydekkerianus. Next base: position 24,170 of record CAUYPK010034288.1, read on the forward strand.
ATGTCTCTATAATGATAAGGATTGGGAAAGGCCCAGCTTTATGATACAGTTTTTTGTTTTTAAATTCTAATGTATAATTAGGATGAGTTACACTAAAATGTAACTATTTAGGTACATTGAAATGTACCTGTTCATTTCAAAGATCCTCTGCAAATATACAAAATTGTGTGACCACCATCTCAGTCAAGACCTTTTCATTGCCCGAGAAGTTGCCTCATGATTTCTTGTAGTCAACATCTTCTTGGCCTCAGTCAACTACTAGTCTGCTTTCTGTTACCATAGATTAATTAGTTTTTCTTTTTTCTGAAATTTCATCTAAGTGGAATCATATAGTATGCCGAACATGATCTGTTGTGTGAATACACTACAATTGGTTTATGTATTCTATTATTGATGAACTTTTAGGCTGTCTCTAGTTTGGGGCTATAATGAATGAAAGCTTTTATGAACATTCTTGTACAAGAGTTGTATGGGCATACCTTTTTATTTCTGTTGGATAAATATATAGATGTGGAATTTCTGGGTAAATGTTTTTATTTACAATTTCTTTTATGTTTGCTTTGTTTTGTTTCTTTTAGGACTTGGTCTATTTTAGGCTCAAACAAATACCTCCTTATTCTTAATACCATCATTTGATCAAAGTTCTTCTGTAGAAAGGAGCTGTAGTCTCATTTTCTTTTTATCTTAGTTGGTGTTTAACTTGTGAGTTTCTGGCAGTAATCTAGATCCACTATAATTTCTTTTGTAGTGTTGCCTGTATTTATGGAAACTGGAACCTAGTATATGCAAGTAGAAAGGGAAATACTTTCTGTGGTAAAGTTTAGAAAACAGACAGTAAATGTTAAGAGCATGGGTTTATGAACTGAGTAGAAAGGCATCGTTAGGTACTAGTAAGACGAGCACAGAAGGAGGAGACTGACATCTCTTTTGAATAAACACTGAAGAGTAAATGTTGAGAACAGAACCCACTTAAAAATCATCTATCTTCATGACCTTTCCATCTTTTAGAATGCAAACATGTCACTTGACCTTGGATTCTTAAGAAACCCTAGGGTAAAACTCTTAGCTATGTAGTACTTACCCATGAAAAGAAAGTAGATGCAGGGTTTTTCTTTTTTTTTCTAATAGCATATTATGTTGGGTGTTAGGTTAGAGAATCTTCTCATGTGAAGATGCTCAGAAATTGTTGCACCTTCTACAAATTACATTTTTTTTTTTTTTAGTTCTTTTCTTCTGGTGAATCCAGATAGACAGTAGTTTATCTATTCCTATATCTTGAAAGCATCCTGTAACAATGGTGTTCTAAGTAGAGTTAATTTGCTTAAAGGGATCATCTACTTACATCTATTCAGGTGAAAAAGAGGTACACAGAGAAGATGTAAGTTTATACCACTAAGCTAAACATGGGAAACATGGCCTAGCTTCATGGAAAGTGGGTCAGGAGATGGAAAGCCATTGGGTATTCATGAATACTCTGTCTCTGACTTTGCCATTCTCTGAATTTCTTTCTAGGTCCTTCTCTGTCTTTCTTGATCTGTTTCTCTCTTTCATTGCATTTCCTTTATACAATCTATTCTTTCAATTCTGTCAGTTCCCCGCCCTGCCTTTTTGAAACAGAGTCTCACTCCATAGCCCTGGGTAGAGTGCTGTGGCATCATAGCTCACAGCAACCTCAAACTCTTGGGCTTAAGCCATCCTCTTGCCTCAGCTTTCCAAGCAACTAGAACTACAGGCACCCACCACAAGGCATGGCTAGTTTTTCTATATTTAGTAGAGTCAGGATCTCACACACATTCAGGCTGGGGATTCAAGGTATCCTCCCAGCTCAGCATCCCAAAGTGCTAGGATTACAGACATAAGCCATCATGTCCAGCTCCAATTCTGTCATTCCTTGAAAGTTGCCTTCATTCTCCTATCTACTGGATGGCTTAACATGGTGATCAATAGCCTCATTTCTTATTAATGTGGCCTGACTTGACACTACATCTGGCCCAACTCTTCATGGACTTTTAGCTTTCCCTGACACAATCTACATAGTTGTAAGTTCAAATTCTGGAGAGAGAGAATCCAACTGGTAATATGCCAATAGATTGAGGGTATAGGGAAAGCTGTCCATCTTTTGCTAATACTTGTGGCCGGATGGGGCAGGGCCACATCATTCTAGTCTAGCCATCTAAGGCTTTCCTTTTAGGAGGGCACCATGAGTGAGGAAGTCTAAGGGAAAGTTGGGCATGGCAGGAAAATTGAATTACACATCAACCAGGAATGGACTTCTGCTTACTGGAAGTGTTTGAAAAAGCTGTCTCATTAGGCAGTGAACATTTAATGCTTCCTTGACATTTATTAGATGGACAGGCAGGGAGGCAGGTGGACCAGGGCTATCAAAGTAGGCTGTGCGTTAAACTTCAAATTTCTCAGTCATTTTGAAAAACCATTCTTTCAATTTTAAAATCAGCTAGATTCCCAATAACCTACTAACTGATTTGACTTAAAAGAACTGTTTTCTTGATGTGTGTGTTGGATGAAACAAAGAATAAGCAAAGAGATGAGTCAATTTAAGGGATAATGTCTCAAGATCTGCAATAACACTGAAGAATGAAACTGAGTTTGGCCATGTCTGCTGATCAGGGTGATCTGCCATCACCCTATCTCAGGGGTGGCGAACAAGTTCGACTACGCGCTCGGAGATCGCTCCTCAGAGGTCCCTCCTCAGAAGCAGCATAACAAAATCCAAACTTGGCAAAGAGCCACAGTATACAAAATAATGATAAGAGGCAAAGAGCTGA
>CAUYPK010034289.1:0-16308 GCA_963574355.1 Loris lydekkerianus
AGCAGGCAACCTAAGACAGGGGCTATGTTTTTCCGCCATACAAAAAACAAAAGAGGGAATTGTTGGGCCCTGCCATGTGCCTGAGGCCTAGTGCAACTTCCTGAGCCTGACTAGAAGTAGATCCATCAAGCTACTTCCGCGTAGCAATGACTCAGTAAGGCCCGGCCTGAAACTGCCTCTACCTAGATACAGCCAATGTGGTACCATGCCACTGGCCCGACCCTGTCACACACCTCTTCCCCTGCCTTCTTTCCCCGCCCCTTCTCCACAATAAAAAATAAATAAATAAAATAAATAAAGTTAAATAAATAGGGAAAATGCTTTCATAATATCTTTCAGTGAAAAATTAGTTAAGTTGTTTACTGTTGCATATTCATGGTTTAGTGGGGCTTCTGCTGAAATTAAATTATAAAAACAGTTTAATCATAGTTTCACGACAACTGGTACATAACCTTAATAAAATACCCAACACAGCTTTAAAACTAGATATATAGCTATTTTTGCACATTAATATTTGAAATATTGAGGTTTTTATTTGGAAGTACATATTACGTTAAACAAAAAAATAAACATTTAATGCACCTTATACTTCACCCTAAAATGTAAGACACCGTATATTCCATTCACCTCAGCCTTTCCTTTAACTGTATTGACTCGGCTTCTCCACCTTAAAGTTGTATTGTTTTCTGTTTCTATGGAGTGTATTTCTTGGACACATCATTACTAGCACTATGCAATGCTTTCAATGATAGTATTCATAATAAAAGTCCCCTTCGATTACCTTCTACAAATTAGGTTATCTGTATGTAGTGTTAGACTTGGTAAATTATTTCACTAGAACACTTCTTGCTTATTCCATCATTCCACAAATATTTAGTAAACTCCTGGTTAGAAAAGCATAGAACTGTAGTTCCCAATTCAGGATTGATTTTTGCCTTTTGGAGGATATTTGGTCATGTCTGAGGAAATTTTTGATGACTATCACAACCAGAGTGAGGGTGCTACTGGCATCTGGTGGGTGCTGAACATCCAAAAATGCACCTAGCTAGCCCCTGCAAGAAAGGGTTATGGAGGACAAAATGTTAATGGGTGGAGGTCGAGGGAAACTTATATGAAAAAGTGATCAATAAATCTGCCATTAGAAGGTGAAAGGTCAAACTGTAGCCCTGCTGGAGATCAGCTAGGAGTCACTTTAGGCAATTAATATAATTATATCATTACATTATAAAGGAAGCTTCTGTCTGCTGTTTTATGGACTGAGGATGGCAATATATACCTCTCTGATCTATGGTGAGAACTAAATATACCAAAATATATCAACATATTTTTGTAAACTAAAGCAGCTTATAAAAGGGAAAGGATAATTGATAACAATAGGCTTTTATAATGTATTTAGCTTCAATAAAATAAAATGTCATTTAACTTTATTTCATGCTAAATTCTCATTTAGTAAAATTTTATATTTGTTATTATATGATATTGTGATACTTAAATTTATGCTAATAGGAACCCTAGATGGCTTCAGGGTGAGAACTGTTGGCTAGAGGAACCAACCATGGGACTAGAAGCTTGGAATTTTCAGCCCCAACACTTCATCTCTAGGGAGAAAAGAGGGGCTGGATATGAATTCGATCACTGGTGGCCCTGATTTCATTAATCATGCCTACAAAATGAAACCTCCATAAAATCCCTCACTGTAGTGGTTCAGAGTTTCCAGGTTGGGGAACACATCCACAGGCCAGGAGGGTGGTTCATACCAAACTCTACTGGATAAAAGCTCCTGAACTCAGAACCCTTCCAGACCTTGACCTATGTCTCTATTCATCTCTGTGTTTATTTGTATCCTTTATAATAAACAGACAAATGTAAGGTAAGTGTTCCCTTGCCTTACAGTTCTAAGGAGGAGGTAGTAGGAATCTTAGTTTTGCAGCCAGACTGCATCTGAAGTAGGGGTTAGTCTCGTGGGACTGACCTCTTCATATCCAATGTCTCTGCTAACTCTAAGTAGTTAATGTTGGAATTGAGTTAAATGATACAATATCCAGTTGGTGTCAGCAGGGAATTGGAGTAATAATTGTTGTAGAAAACCCACACATTAGGTGCCAGAAGCATTGTGAGATTACCAGAGTTGCATATATTATGTATGTTATTCTTTTATCTTAGGAAGACTATGTCTCTAAAACCATGTTAACATTCTGTATCAGTTTCCTATTGCTGCACAACAAATTACGAACAATACTTAGAAGCTTTTACAGTTATAATCTTCATTTTGTGAGTCAGTAATTTGAGGGAGCTGGCCTGCGATCTCTCCCGAGATTGCTGTCCAGATGGCATCTGGGTTTTTAGGTATTTGAAGGCTAAACTGGGACTACCAGATCCAGTTTTTGGTTTCTTCTGGCCCTTGATAGGAGTCCTCAGTTCCTCAGCACATAGGCTTCTCCCTGGGGCTGCACAGGCAACCCTCTTCCCCACTGAGAGGAATCTAGCAGAGGCTGCAAGGCTGCATTGCATTTTATGACCTACTATTTGGAGCTTCATGCTATCAATTCTTCTATATTCTATTCATTAGAAGCAAGCTCCTAAGTACAACTCCATGTAAGGGAAGTCAGAATTAGGCTTCTCTTTTGGAAAGAAAGAGTGTAGAAGGATTTATGAACTTTTGGATAGGAAGGATAGGAAAAGTGTAGAAGAATTTATGAACACATTTTAAACACATTCTGCTTGTTACTTTCAAAACCCAACTGAAGGACCACCATCTAAAGAGATTTCATGACCACTTCCGCCCACAGTAATTTATGTAGTTTTCTATACCTTTTCCATCTATTTGTCACATAGAAATTAATAAATATGGTATAACTGAAATGCTCAGCCCACAAGTGTATATGGACCAATTATGTCTGTTTAGAATGAGACTCAGGCATTTATATTATTAAATTTTTTTCTAGTGATTATCATGTACAGCCATATTTGGGAACCCCTAGAATACAAATTATATATATATGAGAAATCACAAATTTACATAAGGCATGCTCCAAAGTTCTTTTTAAAAAGCTATTGTTGGAATTTGTGCCATATTTTCCCAGATAAATAAACAAAAACTAGGATTAAGTATGGCTCAAATAACATTCTCACATGATAATTTCACATTATTAGTGTTAAGGAAAACTGTAGGATTCCTACCATGGCACACATCACTGTTCCTATGCACTAAATGACTTTGTAAAAAAAGGGAATGTTTTATCTCATAGCTCACCAAATTAGAATCATATTTTTATTTTCAATTACATAATTTCCCCCCTAAATTTTAGACTCAATACCAGACCTCAAATTTGTGCATTTGAAATCCTTGATATTTAATCAAGACAAATAAATCAACACATACAAAAAAAGTCATTTCTTTCCCAGGGTAAAGACCATTTCAATTGCAACTTCTATTGCTACTTCTTTCCTAACTAAATTCCCCTTACGTGTCCTAGCTGGTCATGGCAGTTGTCTGCTGCTCTTGGAATATTTCATGTAATTTTAACTATTTCCTGTAGAAACAGACATGAGATCAAGTTTAATCTTATCAGAAATTTATATTTAGGGTTGAATGGCATGTTTTTAAATTTCTTAGTGAATAGGCAAAAAATATACTTACTGTATATACTCGAGTATAAGTCGAGTTTTTTCAGCACAAAATTTGTGCCCAAAAACCCAAACTCAGCACAAATTTTGTGCCGAATAAACTCGGCTTATACTCAAGTATATAGGTACTTAAAAAAATAAAAATGAGTGAAGCAAGAAATACACTTACTTGTGGGATAGTTGAACACATGGGTTTGGATTTGAAAAACACAGTAAACAATAAATCACTTCTTCAAACTGACCAATTCTACTCATATCATATATTTTATTTATTTTAAACACATCTCAAAGGGGCATATGATATTGAATACATGGATAGCAAGAGAGTAAATTTTGAGACATTGTGGGCTTTTGAGAGTGGTGATAAGATTTCTCTTTAAAACAAAATATATCTCTTTATAAAAGAATAAATGCACAAATACAAAATAATACTTCTATAAGGTTATTCATTTTAGCATTATTTTTGATAGAACATTGGAAAAACCTAATACCAGTGGAGACTGGTTGAGTGAACTATGGCTCACCTAGACAGTAGAGTACTGTGCAGGCATTAAAACAAAAAGGTCCACAAGTTTTATGATCTGATAAGGAGTGATTTTCATCATATAATATCACAAAGATTATTACATAGTATCAGCTTTGTTATGTGTGTGTTTATGTACTTATGCATGTATACTGTAAATTTTGTGATGAAACACAAAAATAATAATGTGAAACTAAATTAGTTACTCATAGATCGGTCAATCGGAACACCACAGAAGGGAGAGAATGGAAATGAGGCTTTCAGAAATTTGCCTTTTTATACTGTGTTTACTTGAAAATCATGTAAATGTTTTACATATTCAAAAATAAAATTAAGACCTATGTAGGAAAGCAATTCTCAAAATTGAATATAAAGAAGAAAATGTATGTGTATGTATAACGTAAACACAAGAAAAAGATATTTTCGGTTACATTTGATCAGAGGTCAGTGTATTTTGGAACCAGTGTTCTCAGTGTGAGAAAAGAGAGATTGAAATATACAATTAAGGCAGGCGAGGAAAAGATTTGTGTTGTTATAATTGTATTGGCAGTGATAAATAAATTCATGGTTTTTCAAATATACACATTTTTCAACTCTTTATACACTGATGAAGTGAAACTGTAATAACAATAATCAAAGCTAGTTTCAAGAACTTATTTCTAACAGTATTCTCTGTGGGGACAAAGAAGGACCAAACCTTTCAGACAAAGGACTGATTTTGGATCTAGGGCAGAGAAATTATATGTTGAATCTGAATCAAGGATCCATGGGAGCATGTTCTGAGAACATAAGATCTTCTCATCCAAATATATCATCACAAAAATTACAAGCCACAGACTGGGAAAAAATATTCCTTGAATGCCTATCTGACAAAGGACTACACACTGGTTCATCCACCTAGCAAAAGAATACATGTACTTCTAAGGAACTCCTTCAAATCAGCAATAAAAAGACAAACAACCTATTACAAAATGAGGAAAGAAGCTGAACAAATAGTTCAAAAAAGTTACATGAATGGCCAGCATGCTCAAAAAGAGGGCTCAACTTCATTAGTCAAGTAGGTCATGCGAAATAAAGCCACAAGGAGTTACCACTGTGTGTGTGTCAGGATAGGTTTTCTGGTAGCCCAATGGTTCAGTCATGTTTGTCTGTTTTCCCAAGACTAGATTCAACTTATGCACACAGATGTTTCCACCAAGGTATTGTTGATCCCTTTCCATTGCCTCTCTGGGCATGTATATAAAGGTACTTAATTCTGTTGTTAGTGCTTCTGAGTTTGATCATTAGAAAAAGTTGGCGTCTGCCAGATTTGTGCATCATAAAAGTATCTTTTCAGCTTTGTAAATGCAGCAGAATATTTAGGAATTATGGATTTTGAGTATTGATTACCTTTACTTTTATTATATTATACTTAAAAATAAGTTAATGTAACTTAATTTTTAATAATTGTTATGTTTAAGAACTGGCTCACAAAATTTTTGAAAATAAAAAACTGACTCTTATCACCTAGTATGAACTGGGTACGGGATGTTACTGTGCTGATTTCACCATAGTCCTAAGTATACAAAGTTTCAAGTTATGAAAATACATTGAGAATGACAAACATCAGTAATTTGAGTTCAGTATTTTAGTAAACTCCTTTTGGAACTTGATATGACCAATTAGACAGAAATATACTAAGATGGAAAATATGAATAACATAAATAATTGTGTTATCTAATGTGTGGCTATCACTACTGGTTGGTAGATACATAGGTGAGATAGATGAGTGATAGATCATTACATTCAACAGAGATAACACATTATGTTTTTAAGATCCATGGCCCATTCAGAAATAGTCAAGCACCTACTAGGCTAAAAAGAAAACCTCACTAAGTTTCAAAGACTCAAAAATATCACAAAACAACAAGAACCCCCTTGCTGATTTTGTTATTTCACCAAATTGCAGTAAAATTACAAACTACAAAAGATAGCCAAAATTAGATACAAAAATTCAAAAAGTGATCCCCTTTTATTTTAATTTTGTTTTTATTGTTGTTGTTTTGAGATGGCGTCTCTCTGTTGCCCTGGGAGGAGTGCCGTGGTGTCATCATAGCTCACAGCAACCTCAAACTCTTGGGCTCAAGTGTTCGTCTTGCCTCAGCTTCCAGAGTAGCTGGGACTACAGGTGCCCACCATAACACCTGTATATTTTTTCTATTTTTAGTAGAGATGAAGTTTCACTCTTGCTCAGGCTGGTCTTAAACTCTTCAGCTCGAGCAATTCAACTGTCTTGACCTTCCAATGCGCTAGGATTATAGGCAGGAGCCACGACACCCGGACTAAAAAATAGTATTTTAAAATGACGCGGAAGTAAGAGAGAAATCACAGCCTATTTAAAGACAAATGAAGACAAAGACTGAGTGATGTGGTTAAATTAGTAACACTTGTGAGTGATAATAATAGCTTTAAATACATTTTATAAAAATAAAAATGTTTTTTTATTTTCGAGTATAAATGCACTAACTTTAAATTTCAAAACAAACCAAAAAGTAACAGGGAAACAAACAAAAAACAAAAAAATTTAAAAAGAAGGAACAACAAGCTGTACAAAACATTGAAAAACAATAAAATCAAAACTTAGTCATATCTTATAGTAACTAAAAATTGTAATAATGATTATGCATATTATGTGATAAACAAATTTCTGACTTGACCAATCAAGGAAAAAGAAAAGAGAAGAAAAGAAGGTACAAATTTAAAATAGTATGAACAATTGTATACCAATAACTTTTAATACTTATAATAGATGTATAACTTTCTAGAAAAGTATAATATTCCATAGGTAAGCCCAAAATAAATACAATCTTAAACAGATATAAAACTGTTAAAGACATGGAAGTGGTGATCTAAAATTCCTTTCTTGAAAAATCATAAAGCTTAGATGATTTTACAGAAGATTGCTACCCAAGCCCAGGACACTGTCTTAATAAGTTTTTTCTCAATACAGGAGATGAAATGTTTATGAATTCATTTGATGGTGGTCACTGTAGCCTTACTAAATTCAGATAAGAACAAATAGTTTAACATAATGGAATTAAAAGCTAATTTATTTGTAAGCATCAATTTATAAATTGAAGTACAATATTGACTGACATATCTATATCATTGATTTAGTTGCAGTGTTGACAAATCTATTCATCCCTGCCTCCACTGGTGTTTTAAGTCACTTATCTTTCTGGTTTCCTTGCAAGTATATATTTTTTTAATTTCAGTTTATCGTGAGGATACAACCAGGTCACAGTTTTTGAATTTGTTAGGTATAGTGCCTCTTATAGTTATCTGCCACACCCCAAAGGTGTGCCATATACCCATACTTGTGCTCTTTTAGTAGGAGTGATAATGTCTTATTTTCTTATTTAAATGTCTAGTGCAAATGTCTGGACTAGAATAAAGTTTTTCTCCTATGTGGGCATAATAAAACCGAGTACATTAGATACTTTCTTTTCCATTCTTGTGATACTTTACTAAGAAGAATGTGTTTCAACTATATTGAGGTTAATACAAAAGATGTAAGGTCACTATCTTCTTATGGCTGAATATAGTATTCCATGTTATACATGTACCACAGCTTGTTAATCCATTCCTTAGTTGATGGGCATTTATGTTGTTTCTGCATCTTGGCTATTGTAAATTGAGAAGTGATAAATATTCTAGTGCAAATGTCTTTATGATTTAATGATTTTTTTCTTCTGGGTAGATGCCTAGTATTGGGATTGTAAGGTCAAATGGGAGGTTTAATTTGAGTTCTTTGAGGATTCTCTATAAGTCATTCCATAGAGTCTACATTAGTTTCAGACCCACCAAACTTTCTCTCCATACCCACACCAGCATCTGCAACTATTAGAGTGTGTGATGTGGGTATTGTCACTGGGGTTAGGTGACATCTCAGGGTGATTTTGGTTTGCATTTCTCTAAGGATTAGGGATGCTAAGCATTTTTTCACGTTTGTTACCCATGCACCTGTCTTCCTCAGAGAAGGTTTTACTCATGTCTCTTGTGCAGTGAAAGATGGAATTGTTGACTCCTTTTTTTGTTGATTATGTTGAGTTTTCTATAGATCCTAGTTATCAAGCATTTGTCAGATTTGTAACATGCAAATATCTTTTCCCATTCTTAAGGTTGTCCATTTGCTTTAATTGCTATGTCCTTAGCTATGCAAGAGCTTTTCAGTTTAATGAAGTCCCATTTGTTTATTTGTGTTGCTGTTGTGATGAGGTTTTCTTCACAAAATCTTTCCCAAGGCTAACATTTTCAAGAGTTTTGCTCACTCTTTCATCTTGGTTTTTTTTTTTTTTTTTTTTAAATCATTTCATATCTTCAATTTAAATCTTTATCTATCCTGAATCAGTTTTCATAAGTGGTGAAAGGTATGGGTCCAATTTCAGTGTTTTACATATGCTTATTGAGTTTTCCCAGCACCATTTATTGAACAGCGATTCTTTTCCTGAGTATATGCTTTTGTTCAGTTTATCAAAGATCAGATGGCAACTAGAGACTGGTTTCATCTCTTGGTTTTCTATCTTGTTCCATATCTCTATGTCTCTATTTTTGTGTGAATACCATTCTGTTTTGATCACTGTGGACCTATAACATAACCTAAAGTCTGGTACAGTGATGCCTGTGGTGTTGTTCCTGTTACTAAAAATAGCCTTGGCTATCTGGCTTTTTCTGTTTCCATATAAAATGAAGAACTATTTTTTTCCAAATCTTCAAATTATGATGTTGGTATTTTAATGGGAATTGCATTGAATCTGTAGATTGCTTTAAGTTGAGTACACATTTTAACAATGTTGATTCTTCCCAGCCAGGAGCATGGTATGCCTTCCATTTATCAGTCTTCTGCTATTTCCTTTCTTATGGTAAGAGAAGGCCTTTACCTCCTTTTTCAACTCCATTTAGGTTGACATACCTGTATTCCTAGGTATTTCATTTTCTTTGAAGTTACTGTGAAGGGAACTGTATCTTTGATTAGCTTTTCAACTTGGCTGTTATTGGCATATACAAAAGCTACTGATTTGTGGACCATGATTTTATACCCTGAGATGTTACTATATTTCTTGATCACTTCCAGGAGTCTTGTGACTTATACTAAAGAATAAGATCATATCATCAGCAAAGGATGAGAGTTTGACCTCCTCTGCCCCCATTTGGATGCCCTTTATATTCTTCTCTTGCCTGATAGCATTAACTAGAACCTCCAGCATTATGTTGAATAATAGTGGTAATAGTGGACATCCTTATCTGATTCCCGTTCTAAGTGGAAAAGCTTTCTGTTTTACTCCATTCAATGTGATGTTAGCTATGGGTTTATTGTAGATAGCTTCAAACATTTTAAGAAATGTGCCACTAATACCTACATTCTTAAGTATCCTTGTTAGAAAAGGTTACTGAATATTATCAAATGCTTTTTCTTACTTTTTTTTTTTGAGACAGAGTCTCACTTGGTCACCCTTCCTAGAGTGCCACGGTGTCTTAGCTCACAGCAACCTTAAACTCTTGGGTTGAAGCAATACTCTTGCTTCAGCCTCCCAAATAGCTGGGACAACAGGCGCCTGCCACAACACCCAGCTATGTTTTAGAGACAGGGTTTCAGTCTTGTTCAGGCTGGTCTCGAAGTCATAAGCTCAGACAATCCACCCACCCCAGCCTCCAAAGTGCTGGGATTACAGGCATGAGCCACTGAGCTTGGCTTCAAATACTTTTTCTGCATCTATTAAGAGGATAATGTGGTCTTTGTTTTTGCTTCTATTAAATGGTGAATTGTATTTATGAATTTGCATAACTTAAAACGGCCTATCATCCTTGGGAAGAAACCTACTTGATCATGATGTATAATTTTTTTACTGTGTAGCTGTAATCTGTTGACTAGGATTTTATTGAGTATTTTTGCATTAATATTCATTAGTGAAATTGGTCTGTATATCTCCTTTTTAGTTGGGTCCTTTCCTGGTTTTGGTATCAAAATGATGTTTGCTTCATATAATGTGTTAGGGATGGTTCTTTCCTTCTCAATGTTTTGGAATAGGTTCAATAGCCCTTTCCTGTCCCCAACCTCTGTGGGAGAGCCAGCTGATTGGCCATCCTTGGCTTGTTCCAAGTACGTGTCTTCTGCATTGGTTTTCCTCATTTTCAGACCTCCTTGTTAGCTCCTGAAGTCTTCTGCTGTTTCACTGTGCCCCTGAAGTGATATTTCTGTGCTATCCCTACAGCCAGAGGTGACCGAAGTCCACTTTCTCACAAGTAGCCAGCCAGGAAATGTCTCTAGTCCTCCATTGTGCTCTGACACTTTTCCAAGTATTTGTTATCACAAGGACCTCCCTTTTCATCTCTTGCAATTGTGTTTTCATATAAATCTGTAATCTCCTTTGACTTTTTCCTCTAGTTTTAGAAATCATATTTTTGAATCATATTAAATGTGTTTTTATTTCATTTTTCATGTCCTAATAGGTATTAAGAGTTCATTTACAAAAGTGATAACCATCACTTTAAGGACCTGCTTATGGAAAAAGACTGTAGTTATGTTTTGCCATGTGTATGAGTGTGTAGGTGGTTATATAACGATTTCATGGTAGTATTGAGTATAATGTATACTTTTTATCCATTCTTGAGATACTTTACTAAGATGAGTATGTTTCAGCTCATCCAGGTGAATATAAAAGATGTGAAGTCTCCATCTTTTTTAAGCTGCATAGTATTCCATGGTATACATACACCACAATTTGTTAATCCATTCATGGGTGGGTTGATGAGCACTTGGGCTGTTTCCATGTCTTGGATATTATGAATTGGGCTGCAATAAACATTCTGGTGTAAATGTTTTTGTTGTAAAATGATTTTTTTATCATCTGGTGCCCTCCAGTGGAGTGGCAGCCTCCAATGGGGTGTCGGTCTCCAGTGGGGTGGCGGTCTCCGGTGGGGTGCAAGCCTAGAGAGCATGGACCCTGGGACCTGGGCAGAGGGAAGTCAGGGAAGGCTGAGAGGGTTCCTCCAGTACAGGCAACTCTGAAACCAGGCCTCCTTTTCCTGTTTGTTGAAGGAGGCTGAACGGCCTTGTCTTTATGGCGTCCTGATTCCCCATTTCAGTGTGTTCGATCCCTAAACTGGCAGGACCTCTGTCTCTCTCCTCCTTCCCTCCCCCTGCAGGTTTATCAACCATGGGTTACAGGAATATACATAGAGCTTGAGTCCACAGATAACCCAAGTGGAAGGTAAATTACAAGCCTCTGTGGATTTCACAGCTTCTCTGGTTGAGTTTGGCTCACTCTTTCTCTGGTGCTTCCCAGCTGCCCTACCCCCTAACTGCAAAAGCTGTCCTCTGGATATTGCAACATTTGTATCATGTTGTTGGATCATTCCTGGGAAATCCTCTGTGTTTGTTTTCCAGCCACACTAATTCTGACTTGGCTGAGTTTGACCTTTAGTGCTTTGCTAACTGAGGTGGGGAGGGAAGGTGGAAACATAGTAGTTCTCAGCTATGTTTTGAGGCTTCCCTACCCCAATGTCTGACAACAGGTCAGTTCAGGATGGTATAAGGGAGCATCCCAGGGGATTCCCCACTAGATTGACTCCTCAGCAACTGGAATGGCTAGAAAGGGTTGGGGGAAAAATGGCTCATTTTTATGTCTCCTGAGTAAAAGTTGGGGTAAAACACTGGATTTTTCTTGGTGTGATCTGTGATAAGTAGGACTATTTCTGGTATCATTGGTTGGGTGAGAACAGCCAGGTCATCTGAGTTGTATGTATTGACAAAGATGCTCATGTGTTGAATTTTGTAGGTCTTCCTAGTGTGAATGCCTGATTTCTTAGGTCACAGGTTAATAAATTGGATAAATATAAATAAAACAGATACAATGTCTGCACGTTTCTCTAGACACTGATAGTGAGGGGCATATGGTATGTATGCTATCCTAGGAATATACAGAGGTGGCCCTTCTCCTAACTATCTCTCTAGCTACTCTGAATTATCTTCTCTTGCATAAAGACACTAAATTCTCAAAATATTCTTTTTATCTTTTATATCACTTAAACTTGTAACAAAATGTTTATGTAATTATTCATTGAATGCCCGTCTTTAAAAGTAAACAGAAAGGCTTATAAAGACCATGCCTGTTTCATTCACTGCTATGTTCCTAGGATTCCACATACCTGAGTCCAAGCATATAATAGCTGCTCAATAAATATTTGTTGAACACATGGATTTATCAATCAGGTTATAGGAATATACATAGAGCTTGAGTCCACAGACAACCCCAAATAATTTTAAGGTTATGCATTTCCCCAGCAGTTTATTTGATAGGTAGATCCCTTGTAATACCAAAGTCTTGTCTTGCCCTCAGCTCATTCGCCTTATTTGTACTAAGTCAGCATATTAGGTTCAAACAACTCAGTTAAGGGAAGACAGAAGTGATTAGCATTATCTTCATTTTTAAAGAAAGCAAAGGATCATACATAGACTTCCAACAGCATCCTTGATTTCTATTAGCAAATGTATTTTTATGGAGGCTAATATATCCTGGGCCTGCGCTAATTTTTTAAGCTATTTTATTACAAGTCCATGCTAATTCATGTACCTATTTCTGAAAAAGACAATTCAGAATATCCTTTCTTAGGTTTTCATGGCAGTTTAAAGTTACTGGTGATGAAAAGTGTGGAACTCTGGAAGCACGTGGTTCTGCATATGGGGTGAAGCAGGGAGGAGGATGTGTTGTGAAAAAGGCATGAAATGTGCCCATAGGGAGGGAATATATGTGTAATGCATCTAAGTTAGATATTTTTTCAAAGTAGATTCAACGTATGGATTTGAAAAAAAGAGATAAAAAGAGGTAACAACAACAACAAAAAAAAGTCTATCCATGTGGAAATGTGTTTTTGCAAAGAAAGGACTGAACACAGAGGAATAGTTTTGGGCGGGGAACAAAAGGCCCACACCTGGCTCAGGCCTCTTAGAGGGACCCACCTGTGCTACTATTAGGAAAAGGAGAGAAGATCACAGAGGAAAGTGTCAGTGATACACTATTCAGTCAGAAAACACAGCGGGACAGTGGTCCCCTAGGGCACGTTGGGGACTCCAGCCAGGTCACTGACTCCCTTCAGTGTGGGGAGGCCATGCAAGGTGTGTGCCTCTCTGCCCTGCACATGGCCCGAGATTCCTGTGTTGCTGTTGGGTGACCTTGGTAGTTCCCTCATGGCCCCATTCCATTGAGTGTTTCTCATTAACTCCAAATACTACTGTGCTCCAGGCTGCCTGCACCAGGTGTGCACCGCCCCAGCTGTGCAGGGAGGACCCAAAACAACAAAATACCCAGGACTCAGCTTTCTTTCTGAGTTTATACTGATCTGAAAGAAACATGAGTGAGATGACTAAGAACCCTCTTTCCCCACCACCCACAACCATGGAAGGAAAGGCAGAGAAGGAGAGTGAGGAGACAAGTGCCCAGGAGTCCCAGTCTGGGCTCAACGGTTGTTCCAGCTAGTGGGGGAGTCCAGGCCATGCTTCAGCTGGCTCCACTGTGGCCAGGAGGCCTCTGCAGGCCACAGGCTGCTTGACTGGCCCCCCACCCAGCTGTGAGTCCTGGCCTGGACTATCTCTCACATTGTGTTTCAGGATCCCTGGCGCTTAGGGCCTTCTTGCCCTCCAAAGAGACATTTGAAGTGGACACTCAGGTCTTTTGAAATGTGCCCTACATTCTCCTTAACCTGGTCACCCTGCTGTGCAATGGATGTCATGGTTTCTTCATCCTGTCTGACACTTTGTTCTCTGAGACAAACACCCCCCCACCCCAATCCCTCCCTGTACCTCCCACCCCCGTGTCATAAACGTTCTATGAGGTCAGCTTCTCAGCGGCAACACATCAGTGACAGCATGCTGCATCTGCTTGAGGGGATGAGGGTGTTAGCTTTCCACACACACCTGAAATTCACCTTGTTCCCCATACATGTACACACAGTAAAAGATATAATTTCAATCTCTTTATTGAAAATACAATAAGAAATAAGAGGAGGAAGTGGGGCTTGGCTGCCCCACACTCACCTCCTGGTCTGGGCCTCAAGTCCCACGGCTGGTCCCAGCCACCACCTTGTTCCAGCAGCGGATATTTTGGGCCAGCAGGAGGCAGAACATTTTGCAAAAGAAATTGGCAATCCTCCTGGCGCACCTCCGCCAGCCCTGGCCCACTTCAGTGGGTTCGTCCTCCACTACCTGCCCAGCTGGAAGGGAGTCGCCCTGTCTGGGACTTCCCTCAGATCCTGGGTCTCCAGCTGGGCCTCCACTAAGGCGGCTGGTGCTGGAGGGAGAGGACACAGGGCCAGGCTGGGGGGCACAATGGGACTGGAAATAAGTGGCGAGGAGATCTCTGGTGGGGTGTCCCCCTCTGATGGGGTGATGGTCTCCTGTGGCATGGCAGCCTCCAGTGGGGTGGTTGTCTCTGGTGGGGTGGCAGCCTTAGGTGAGTTGGTGGCCTTGAGTAGGGTTTCCCTGTCTGGTGGGGTGGCAGCCTCCTGTGGGGTGGTGTCCACCGATGGGATGGAGGACTCTGGTAGGTTGGAGGCCTCCAGTGAGTTGGTGACCACTGATGGGATGGAGGCCTCTGGTGGAGTCACGGCCTCCTGTGGGGTAGTGGCCTCTGATGATGTTGTGGCCACTGATGGGATAGTGGGGTGGAGGCCTCCAGTGGAGTGGAGGCCACTGATGTGATGGAGGCCAGTGATGGGATGGAGGCCTCTGGTGGGGTGGTGGCCTCTGGTGGGGTGGAGGCCTCCGGTGAGGTGGTGGACACCAATGAGATGAAGGCCTTCAGTGGGGTGGTGGCCTCTGGTGGGATGGTGGCCAGTGATGGGATGGCAGCCCCAGTGGGTGGAAGCCTCCTGTGGGGTCGCAGTCTCTGGTGCGGTGGTGGCCTCCGGTGGGGTAGTGGCTTCTGGTGGGGTGGTGGTCTTGGGTGGGGTGAAGGCCTTCAATGGGGTGAAGGCCTTCAGTTGGGTGGCTGCCTCTGGTGGCATGTCTGTCACTGCCCTGCGTGACCTCATGCTGTCTCTCTGAGACTGGATCCAGGGGTCTTTCATCATCTACCAGAGGGGGTGGTCTCTTGCTGGGGTCAAGGGTTAGGATATTTTGGATAAAGGATTTTAATTTGGGGGTAATGAAAGCAGGTGTTCTATAGGTGCCTCTTAAGATGGCTGTTTGCAGTTCATCAAGGTCCTGTCCTTTAAATGGGAAGAGCCGGGAGGCCATTGAATAGAGGATGACCCCAAGGCTCCAGATATCTGTCTCTGGTCCCTTGTAGTTCTGGCCCAGGAAAACTTCAGGGGCCAAATACATGGGGGTCCCACATAAGTCTGTGAACGTCTTACCTTCACTGAATGCTGCAGCACTGCCGAAGTCAGCCAGTTTCACGTTGTTTTGTGAATCTAATAAAATGTTCTCAAGCTTCAGGTCCCTGTGCGCGATGCCCTCTTGGTGAAGGTACTCCATGGCTCTCAGTAGCTGCAAGAATATGGCTCAGGCCTCCCCCTCCTCCATCTGACCAGATGTCATTACTCTGTCACACAGGTCATCGCCACCTGCATGTTCCATTATGAGGTACATATTCTCCTTACCTACTATGACCTCCAGCAGCTTGAGGATGTGGGGATTGTCCAGTCTCTTCATGATCTCAATCTCTGAAGACACAGACATGAGGCCAGCAATAAAGCATTTGTTGAGGATCTTCACCGCCACCTCAGTGCCAGTTGCATGGTGCCGGGCCAGCTTCACCTCAGCGAAGCTGCCCTGGCCAAGGGTCTTTAAGAACTCATAGTCCTGGAGGACCTTCTTGTGTAGAGAACAAGGAGAACGGAGGATGCCCCGGGCTCCATGGGGAGCCTGACTATGCTACCACTACACTAGATAAGCTACACTAAATAACAATGAAAAACAGCTATACTCACTATGCTAAAAACACTAACAAACTATAGTAACTGGGGCACTAAATAGGCTAACACTAGTAATGAAAGCTAACTAGGATAAAAATAATATGTGAACTTATGCTAACAAAACAAATAGCACTATGCTAAGAATACTATCTACACTATGCTAAATACTCACTGGGATAACTGCAAAAACTACGATCAAGGAAACA
>CAUYPK010034290.1:0-16248 GCA_963574355.1 Loris lydekkerianus
TGGATGGAGCTGGAACATATTCTCCTTAGCAAAGTATCCCAGGAATGGAAGAAAAAGTATCCAATGTACTCAGCCCTACTATGAAGCTAAATTATAGCTTTCACATGAAGGCTGTAACCCAACTATAGCACAAGACTATGGGGAAAGGGCCAAGGACGGGGATGGTTGGGGGGAGTTTTGGGTGGAGGGAGGGTGATGGGTTGGGCCACATCTATGGTGCATATTTTTATCTATAATAAAAAATAAAAATAAAAATAAATTTAAAAAATAATAATAAATAAAAGGAACTAGAGCTTCTTAGAGAATATTGTTTACAGGTCCAGGGCAGGGAAAAAACAAGAGAGCCTTAAAAACAAAAACAAAACAAACAAATAAAAAAAAAAAAACCAGAGAACCGTGATCTTTTATGTGAGTACTAGAAAGCAAGGAAGCCCTCAGAGACTGCGGGGTTAATGACAAAAGATACAGGAACTAAGGTGAAGGGAAGATGGAAACATACTGAATATACGAAAGCTCATTAGGTCATCATAGGAGAAAGAAGGGGAAAACTCAACAACTCATTGAACACTGTTAGAAAAAATGAACAAGTTGTTGGAGACTGTGGCAATTAATTTTATGTAAAGTGTTTCCCAGGTAGCTGGTAAAACGTTATTTTGATGTGTCTGTGAGTGGGCTTCGGGAAGAGATCAACATTTGAATTGGTAGACTGAGTAAGGCAGATGGCCTCCCTGATATGGGTGGGCTTCATCTAACCTGCTGAGGGCTGGAACAGAACAAAACAAGCAGGGGAAGGGTGAGTTTGCATCCTGTTTCAGTTGGAACATCCGTCTTCTTCTGCCTTGGGCGTGGGCACTCCTGTTTCTCAGTCCTTCAGTTAGGACTTCCACAACTGGCTTCCTTGATTCACAGATCTTCAGATTCAAACTAAAATACACCACTGTCTTTACTGGTCCTCTGCTTGCAGACAGCAGATCGTGGGCCTTTTGAGCCTCCATAATTGCACAAACTAATTCTCATGTATGTATTTTGTGGGTTCTGTTTCTCTGGAAAAGTCTGACTAATACTAATGTATTATTTCTCTGGGATAGCTTCTTTGAGGTGAAAATTACTGGGTCAAAGAGTAAGTGAAAGGACAGCTTTGCTGGTAAATCATCTAACATAAAAACATCACTAGGCTGGTGCCTGTAGCTCAGCGGCTACGGTGCCAGCCACATACACTGGAGCTGGCAGGTTCAAATCCAGCCCAGGCCTGCCAAACAACAATGACAACTACAATCAAAAAAATAGCCAGGCGTTGTGGTGGGTGCTTGTAGTCCCAGCTATTTGGGAGGCTGAGGCAAGAGAATCACTTAACCCCAGGAGTTTGAAGTTGCTGTGAGCTATAACTCCATGGCACTCCAACTAAGGTGACATAGTGAGACTCTGTCTCAAAAAAAAACAAACAAAAAAACCCCACAAACTCTGCACATAGCTGTGTGCATACCAGCTCCAATTGCTTGCTTCTTGCTTGAACACCTAAGGCTTAACTTCTTGTTTTTTTTTAATTTAGGAGCTTGATTTGCAGAACTGGAAAAGTATTGAACAAACAGAAAAGGGCATCTAGCCCTCAGCATCTGCTGGACCACATTTCAAAGAGTCAGATGAAACCAGCCCAATAAAAAACAAATGCTCTGGAAAACAATTGTTTTTCATTGTCATTTCACACCTACCACTGCTCTGCTCCTGCTAACTCCAAAAAAAAAACCCCAAGCTACTCATCCTTCTTTCCTCCTTTCATGTTTTCATTCTTTCCTCCACTGAAAAGTAAAATAAACTTCTTGCTTCAAAACCTATTTATCTCCAACTGGGCAGTGCTTGTGGGTCAGAGGGTGGCGGGTTCAAACCCGGCCCTGGCCAAACTGCAACAAAAAAATAACCAGGTGTTGTGGCGGGCACCTGTAGTCCCAGCTACTTGGGAAGCTGAGACAAGAGAATTGCTTAAGCCCAAAGACCTGGAGGTTGCTGTGAGCTGTGACGCCACAGCACTCTGTGAGGGTGACAAAGTGAGACTCTGTCTCAAAAAAAAAAAAAAAAATTAAAATTAAAAAATAAATAAAGCATGACATTTTTTAAAAAAAACATTCTTTCTCATCCTGTGATATGAGCACTCTAATAGAACACTTTTAAGGGTTTGACATATCATGACAACTGCTTTCAAACATGGTTCTGACTATTTACAACTGCGAACTGTCCAGATAGCTCCACAGTTCCTCTAGAATTTCTGTTATGCTTCGTATATTTGATTCAGCAAGAAAACTGCTTGTGTTTTATTGTTTTTGTTCGACTTCTCCTTTGATTACTAATGATGGTGGACATGTTCCCATTTATAAGTTGCCCATGTCCTTAATGTAGGTGCTAGAGTCAGTTTTTCCTAGGACTTTCACAAAGCCTTTGGGGACTCACAGTGCATCCTGACGTGAGCCTCCCAGAACCTCTTTGAGGACGGGGGCTTTCATATCCCCAGCTGGAGGGAGGACAGGCTGCTGACGTTTCACGACAGCCGCCCTCTCTTGCATTTGTCTTCAGGGCAAGGAGCTGCTTTGTCCGAAGTCCACTGAAGACCAGCCCCGCGGCCCCAATTTAGGTCGTCTTTCAGAATTCTCCACATCTTCTCTGAACTTAGTTCACCACCTTTTGTCATGATCAGCTTCTCCCTCCACCCTCGTCGGAGGCTCTTGCCCCTTCACCAGGACCGTTTCTATGGTAGAACCCTGTCAGATAAACTCCTCAGATGCAAAGTTTCATCTGTGTCTGTTTTCGGAGAACCTGATCTAAGACAATCATTTCTTTTTCATTAACCTATGATATTATTTCCGAACCCCTTTTTTGCTTTTTTTTTTTTTTTTTTGTAATTGTGAAATTTCAAAATATCATACAAACATATTTATTTATTTATTTTTATCTTTTTTTTAAATTAAATCATAGCTCTGTACATTGATACGGTCATGGGACACACCACTGCTTTGGTTAATATTTGGTTGCGTTTCCTTCTAGTTTTTCTACTAGTTGATTCTTAACATCTAATTCTAATGAAATTAATTTTAGTGAAGGAATTGGAGCAAATGAGTAAATGCCCCTACCCGACTACATCTCTTTCTCTCAACGTTTATCTGCAATGTCTCTTTCATTATATTTTAAACTGAGGCTATGCTCTGACTGTAGTCTGCAGCTCTAAGTAGACTGCTGAGGCATCACCCTTTGGACACAATTTCTGAAGCTATTCACAATTTCTTCCCCGTGTATGGGCTTTTTAAGCGTTCTTGCCCAGGCTGTAGAGAGTTCGGGCAAAGCTCTCTTTTCTGCTTTCCAGCACATTACCATGTTTAAGATAATGCTGGATCCCAACACTAAATATCACTGACTTTCTAAGAAAATTGCCCATACTTTAATGACCTGTAACTTTGCTCTCAATACCAAAGGGAGCTTTTTACATCCAATACACATGTTCACATTGATTGTCAAATTGCCAAGAAAACACTCACAATTACGCTTCTTAATTAAATCAAATATTGTCAATGAGGACAAGAAAAAGAGTATGATGTTCAGGTCAGGGTTTTCTCACCCAATAAGCACACTATCTGTGTGCACACCGCCAAGCAAGGATAATATACTCTTTTAGGACGGTCAGCACTTGTGTTTTGCCAAGCAGGCATGAGGCTTCTTCCAAAAACTCTCAGTGTGGCTTGGCGCCCATAGTACAGTGGTTACGGCACCAGCCACATACACCAAGGCTGGCAGGTTCGAATCCAGCCCAGACCAGCTAAACAACAATGACAACTGCAAACAAAAAATAGCCAGGCATTGTGATGGGTGTCTGTAGTCCCAGCTACTTGGGAGGCTGAGGCAAGAGAGTCACTTAAGCCCAGGAGTTGCTGTGAGCTGTGACGCCACAGCAACTTCACTCATCGCACTCTACTGAGGGCGATGTAGTGAGACTGTCTAAAAAAAAAAAAAAAAACAACTCCCAGTGTATTTGATGTCACCAAGACATTTTTGTTCAGATCTGTTTGTGTATCCTTAGCCAACGGGTATGTTTTCACTTGTGCATTTTTTCTCATTAAGTGTTCATGAAAAACCGATTTATAACTTTTCTCAAAGTAGAATTGCTGAACAAATTTGAATTGAATCCACACATTTCAACCTTAAGTGCTGTCTGCACAACCCTTGTAACCAAGTGAAGGGCCACAAAATCCAGAGAGTTTGGTTTCCACAAGTCTCCCCGATGCTTCAAGAGCTGAACATACCTGCGTGACCTGTTGTGCTCCTGGATGGGGCTAGTGGGGATACAGAAGTCTGAAGTTCGGGGCACCTGTCTTTAGAGTTTCTCTAGCTGAGTGGTCACCTTCACTGCTTGGGCCCTCTCTGAAGAGTTCATTCACAGTGTGGGGACAGAATGGTGGGGATCACTTCCCTGCCCTGGCTCATCTGTATCCCTGTGCAGTCACACGCATGCCTCAGGCGTCTCAAGGCCCCCTGCACTGCAGGGCACCATAGTATAGACTACAAGGTCACAAGGTCACTGGCGCACCACAGTATAGACTACAAGGTCACTGGCGCACCACAGTACAGAATACAAGGTCACTGGGGAGAGTGTGACAAGCACAGCTCCTTGGGCTTCTGTCTTCACCAGTGCACCCCTTTGTGTCACACTAAAAGGCTGGCTCTCACTGCCCAGACCTCCCTCAATAGAAGTTTGAGGAGTCAACACCCTTTCTTCCCCCGTTTCTTCCCACAGTGCCATCTGTCTTTTTAATTCCTTTTCTCCCCCCAAGTTCCTGACTCTCCCATTTCCTGGTAGTTTCATATCTTCTCTGAAATTAGTTCATTAGACATTTTCCCAGCCACCACCTTGAGCTATAAGTCAAAGATCTCATCTCAGCCTATGACTGATGCCAAATATTGGGAGGAAATTTTGAGTGATTCTCCATTTCCCAGAAGTATTTTTTTTTTATTTTATTAAATCATAGCTGTGTACATTAATGCAATCGTGGGGTACAATGTGCTGGTTTTATATACAATCTGAAATATTTTCATCAAACTGGATGAATGGAGGGAGGGTGGTTGGTGGGACCACAGCTACGGTGCATCTTACAAGCGTACATGTGAAATTTACTAAATGTAGAATACAAATGTCTTAACACAATAACTAAGAAAATGCCGTGAAGGCTATGCTAACCAGTAGTTTGGTTTTTTGCTTTTCTTTGGTTGTTTTCAAGGGTGTATTTCCAAAATTAGAGCTCACATTGCAATATTTGGCCTCTTTATCTTTGCTCTCTCTAGGACTTCATAAGAACCCAAAGCTCTACCTTAACCTGGTTGGCATAAACACAAGTTTACTATGATAAACTTAGTTCCACTCTGACCTTGAACTCCATGACAAAGCCATTTCCAACAAGTTGGCCCTGGTAGGATTCATACCACAGCACCCTTCCCTAATTCCCGAGTAATCCAGCCACATATTTTTGATGCCATCCACATAATTACACTGGCAGATATGTTCGGACTTCTTTCTGCCTCTCCATTTGCTCCCTTCTTCAACTGCTGCTCAGATGTGCCCAGTGGAGGAATCAGGGCTGCTATTTCTATGGCCTGCAGATGTCCCCAAGGACACCCAGTCAGAGAAGTGGGCAAAAACCCACCATGGGTAACCAGCGAGGCCTTTGTTTAGATACTATGGCAACTTCCTAGAAAAGTCTCAGCATATTTTTGGCAATCACATTAAAGAGTAAAGTGCCACCCACAGTATTTGACAGAGGCCTGACACGAGCCATCAGCACGTTCGTGCCCTCAGCGTCTTTCTCATACTTGGGTCATGTAGTTACTTACTGATACCAACCAAACTCTGTCTTATATATCCTCTGTTGGAAAACCTTCTGGACTTGATCACCTTACATGTTTGCCTGGCGGGGCAGGCTAAGCACAGGGCCCACAACTTAGCACCTGGTTTGCCCAGGACGCTGCCCCAGGCCCAGGCCACTAAAGGCAAGGTGGAGCAGCCAGGCTGGCTCAGCCCTTCGTCACCCTGGATGCAGGTCCCACTGCAGGGCTGTGAAAGGCTTCCCTCCCCAGAATTGCCAGAGCCTGCTGAATGGCGTCTTGCAGTGGAGATTGCTGGCACTCAGTCACCCCTTAGTCAAAATTGAGCTCCTGGCTGTCCGGAGAGGGGCAACATCTCCTGACACTCCTGAAGCCAGGTGTGGCCAAGCGACTAAGCAAGGAACAACTTCCGGCCCATTGCGTAAAAGGAAATTGCTTGCTCTGGACTTCTACTCTTCCCTCTCTTACGATGGGAAATCGAAGCATCTAACACAGGGGTCTTAGAATCTTTTGAGCCGTCAATGTCTTAGAGGGTCTGGTAAAATCTATGGGTCCCTTCTCAGAAAGCTGTTTTTAAGTGCATAAAATAAAATATACCACAAAACATCCACTACAGTAGACACAGTTTAGTAGACTAACATCCTATCTGGGTGCAGTGGCTTATGCCTGTAAACCTGTGACTTTGGGAGGCTAAGGCAGATGAATCACTTGGGGCCAGGAGTTTGTGACCAACCTGAGCAGCATAGCAAGACCCCAGCTCTACAAAAACTAGAAAAATTAGCCAGGCAGGGTAGCACGTGCCTGAGGTCCCGGTTACTCGGGAGACTGAGGCAGGCCCAGGAGTTGGAGGTTGAAGTAAGCTATGATGACGCCATTGTACTCTAACCCAGGAAATAGTATGAAACCTCATCTCTAAAATAAATAAGTGAATAAGTAGAATGTGCAACTTTATTTGACATGTGACTGTTTAGTTGAAATCTCACTAAGCTTTTATACTACTAGAATACTGAAAGAAAATACCTCTAAGTTTAATTTGTTTTTGTTTTGGGGGGAGTTTTTTGAGACAGAGTCTCTGTCCCCCAGGCTGGAGTGCAGAGTGTTATCATAGCGCACAGCAACTTCAAACTCCTGGGCTAAAGTGATCCTTCTGCTTCAGTCTACTAAGTAGCTGGAACTATAGGCACTTGTCACCACACCCAGCTAATTTTTCTATTTTTCATAGAGCTTGGGGCTCCCTGTTGCTCATATTGGTCTCTAACTCCCAGCCTCAAGCAATCCTCCTGCCTCAGCCTCCCAATGTGTGTAAGCTTAATTTTTAAAGTTTTATTAACTATTCAAGAACTTGATAAAACTTTTATTTCATTAAAGTTTGAAGTAGTTAAAAAAAAAATCAAGTATATTATAATTATGCAACTTGAAACATCTTAACAAATAGGCCAGCATGGTGGTTCACACCGGTAATCCTAGCAGTCTGAGAGGTCAAGGAAGGAGGATTGCTTGCACTCGGGAGTTCAAGACCAGCCTGAGCAAGAGCAAGAGCCCATCTCTACTAAAATAGAAAAATTAGCTGGACATTGTGTTGGGCACCTATAATCCCAGTTACTGAGGAGGCTAAGTCAGGAGGATCACTTGAGGCCAGGAATTTGAGATCACTGTCACTTAAGCTGATGCCACAGTACTCTAACCTAGGCAACAAAGGAAGACTCAGCCTATATATATATATATATATAAATATATATAATGTGTATATATATATATAATGTGTATATATATATATAATGTGTATATATATATATAATGTGTATATATATATATATATATATTTTTTTTTTTTTTTTTTTTGAGACAGAGTCTCACTATGTCACCCTTGGTAGAGTGCTGTGGTGTCACAGCTCACAGCAACCTCAAACTCTTGGGCTTAAGCAATTCTTTTGCCTCAGCCTTCCAAGTAGCTGGAACTACAGGCACCCCACAAGGCCCAGCTATTTTTTGTTGCAGTTGTCATTGTTGTTTAGCTGGCCTGGGCTGGGCTCAAATCCATCAGCCTCAGTGTATGTGGCCGGTGCTGTAACCACTGTGCTACGGGCACCAAGCCAAAAAAAGAAAAAAAAAATTTAAAAATAAAAAGATCAGGCCGGTCCTGATAGCTCATGACTGTAACCTTGCCACTCTGGGAGGCCAAGGTAGGAGGATCCCTTGAGCTCAGAAGTTTGAGACCAGCCTGAGCAAGAGTGAGACCCTGTCTCTAAAATAATAGCCAAGCATTGTGGTGAGTGCCGATAGTCCCAGCTACTAGGGAGCCTGAGGCAAGAGAATTGCTTTGAGCCCAAGAGTTTGAGGTTGCTGTGAGGTATAACACCACTGTGCTCTACCAAAGGCAACACAGTGAGACTCTGTCTCAGAATAAAGAAAGAAAGAAAGTAAAAATGAAAAAAAAAATGAAATGTGTAAGAAAATATAAAGCACAAAAGCCTCTTTAAAAGTGATGGCTAAAATGTGTTAAATTACCAAATAGAATAAGATATGAGAATTAAACTTAAATGCTAAAGAACTAGGTTTTTGGGGATTTAATTAATTGCATATTAATTTTTACAATGGAAGAATATCCCTAACAGATCAACAAGAACCTTGATTACTGAGACAAATCTGGGATACCATCGCTGAAGACCAACTGCCCAGAAACTCCTGTTCATAACTCAGGGAGAGATCCCCTCACACAGGCCAGGCCCCTGAGTCACCTGAGAAGCTTGTTTAAGAGACCAACGTCTGCCTCATGCCAACCTGAATCAGGGATCTGGGGTGCATCCTAACAACTGTGGGTTTCTCCTTCCTCCAGAACTAAAGATGAGAAGGCTTTGGTGCCTTGAGGTATGTTAAATATTAATTTCATTATCACCATGCTTTTAGTGAGTAACTTAGATGCTTTACCTATCATACCTGCTAGTATCCGAATAGTTGTCCTTAGTATGTGTGGTGGATTGCTTCTGGGTCCCCCCCTACACACACACATCCCCAATCAGCATGAAAGCAAAATTCACAGTTGCCCAAGTCCCTTATATAAACAGATGTAGTATTTGCATATAACCTACACACACCCTCCTGCACAGTTTAAATCATCTCTAGCTTGCTCCTAGTGTCTAATACAATGCCGACACTTCATTCCATTCTCCCAGCTTCTGGCAAATTCAACCTTTGCTTTTTAGACATTTGTGGAATTTTTTTCCTGGATATTTTGGATCCATGGTTGGTTGAATCCATAGGCACGGGACTCACAGATACAGAGGGCTACTGTGCACAGTAATAATAACTCCAGGCACAGTGGACTCACAGATGTCTCCATGGTAACAATTCACTCTGGTCTCCATGGTGAGGCTTATCAGGACCCTCAAATTTATTTAAAATTCTAAATTACTTGCTGTTGATAGACACACACAGAGAGTTATGTTTTTAAAATAACTCTGTAGTACTATTTCAGTAAAGGACTAGAAAGGGGGAAAAGGAAATAGGAAGAAAAGTCATAGTAATAAATCAGTACTTCTCGTGAAAGCTCATTTTATGCGACTGGGAGTTAGGATATCAAAACCAAATGATGCAAAACCAAATTAAATAGCCTCGTAATTTCTTTCTCTGACTTCCATTTGTCAGAATTCATCTTTGTATTATTTAATACAGAAAATGAATCACTGTTCAATGAGGCATCACTTTTATGAATTAAAAATGGACAAATCTTCTGACTATCCTTTATTCAGGAAACATTTATCTTTATACGGTACGCAGCTCACACAAATGTCTGATCGTGGGAAAATCAACTGACAAAATGTTGCTGAATCAACCTCCATCCCCTAATAGGGAGAACACCTCCCACTTAAATACGGATTTAAAAAGAAGAGTTGTAGCACTAATTATCCCTTCAAAATTGTCACAAAGTAGGCGTACCATTTCCCCCCTTTTGCTAAGATTTGAGGAGAACAAGGGAAAGGGAAAGATTGCATGCCATCATTTCCTGGGCTGACAGGCTGGGGCCACAGCTGGGGGCAGCATCCCTCATGAATCCCCCACCTCATGCCAAGGTTTAGGGGGATGGACGCACCCCTGTTTGGCTCTACCATGACACTTGGGAGCAATTAGGATCGGTGTGAGCCTGCGAAAGCAGCTTATTGTGAACGCAGGCTTAACCATTATCTTCACTGCGTTACTTTCTTTTATTTTACCAACATTTTATCTTGTTTATACTTTTGGAACAAAAGACTTTCATTCTTCTATTACCATGGGATTCTAGTCTTGTCACACACAAGTGACATTGACCTTGTTAAAAACAACCAGTCTTTTAAAAAGAATTACAGATGTTACCAGTTGTGCCTTGGGAAGAAAAGAGAGTAAGTTCTGTTTGGCTCCTCAAAGTTCTGCTTCTGATCTGGCCTCTGACACTGCCTATATGTGTTTTTTAAGTCACTTAGCATCTCGAGGCCTCGTTTTCTTCATTATGAGATAAGCTGCAGAAAAATAGATGATCTCTAAGCTTCCTCCCAGCCATGTCCTCTGCCATGTGCCCAGCACAGTGCCAGCATTCATGTTTGTGTTGGACACTGAGGTCACGTCTCTGGGACACGTGGTCTCATGTGGCACAGCTGGTGCTCTAGGGCTGAGTGGAAAACAAGTCCAGGATGGTGCTGGGCCAATGGCAATGACAGAGAAGTATATGTTGTTGAATCTGTTGTCCAAGAGGCAGCACCATAAAAATCAGGACTCCCTCACTCCTGGGTAGCTGGGAGTCCACAGCCCACAGGAAAGCCACATGGTGAATGGATGGTGCTAGTAGTGAGCGCAGGTTAGTTGCCAGTCGGCTTAGACAAATTTCACTCAACAGTCTCCCAGTCACCTGTGTGATTTTTTTTTTTTTTTTTGAGACAGAGTCTCAAGCTGTCGCCCTGAGTGCTGTGTTGTCACAGCTCACAGCAACCTCAAATTCTTGGGCTTAAGTGATTCTCTCGCCTCAGCCTCCTACGTAGCTGGGACTACAGGCACCTGCCACAACAGCCCGCTATTTTTAGAGATGAGGTCTCACTGTGGCTCAGGCTGGTCTCAAACTCGTGAGCTCAGGCAATCTACCTGCCTCAGTCTCCCATGTGCTAGGATTATAGGCATGAGCCACCGTGGCCAGCACATGTGGTTTTTATTAAACCAGAAAGTCTGCTCTTAGGATATCTTAGCCCTGGATCTCCAGTAAAGTGACATTCAGGGTAGTAGACAGAATAATGGCCCCCCAAAATGTCCATATCCTATTCCCTAGCGCCTTCGTGGACATTACACTGCAAGGGGGAAATTAGGCCACAGAGAGGATTAGGGCTGCTGAGCAGCTGATCATAAGAGAGGAGAGTATCCTGGACTATCCACATGACCCAGGGAATCCCAAGAGTGTCTTAAAGTGGCAGAAGAGAAAGGTCAGAGTCAGAGGGAGATTTAAAGATGATCCACTGCTGGTTTTGAAGATGGAAGGGGCCAGGAGCCAACAAATGTAGGTGACCCTCAGAAGCTGGAAAAGGCAAGAAAACAGATGGGTCCTAGTGCTCTGCCAAAACCCTCAGACTTCCCACCTTCAGTACTCTACGAAGGTTGTACTGTTTTAAGCCACTAAAACAATACAGATACTGCGGTGTGTAAAAACAGCAGTGATAGGGGGCTAATAGTGTGTATTCCAATGTTTCAGAGACTTACTGTCACAATTTCATTAAGATAATGAATTTAAAGCATAAGGAATAGTAAATTAAAAATTCCAGGGTAAAACTATAAGGAAGTGAAATGCACATTATTCTTTTTAGTTTAATAAAATACAATTATTCCTTCTTTCCTGTCATTATGAGCTATGAGCCCCCATTGATGATGGAGGTAGAGGGAAGTGCCCAGACTGAAAGAGGAGAGAGAATTGAGGTCCAGGAATGAACTTGCCTTGAGCCTGGGAGTTGTTCAATACCAGGTTCCAAACTCAAAAGAGACACCAGAAGACTGGAAGCACCTGGTCCTCAGCCAGCCATCTGACCATGGAAGCGTCAGAGACCAGACCAAGATTCTGAATCAAGAACCAGGTCCTACAGGAGTCCCAAAGCTCAAGGCAGGAAGAAAATAACGACAGCAGGCACAGAAAATGCCAAAAAGGAAGTCTTGAAAGTAAGGGTACCTCTGCCTCAGCCTGGGTGCCTCCTGCCGGGACGAGAGCTGTTCCCAGACCACAGAGGGACGGCCTAGTGCAAAGGGATTAGGGAGTAATGTCTTGGCTATTCGAGGTTTTTTCTGATTCCAGATAGAGTGTCCAGTCTTGAATCCACTTCCACATCCCCATGGAGTGGAAGAGAGAGCAAGGGAGTTCTTAAGTTGCAACTCCCCACCTGCTAGCTGTTAAGGCCCACTCAATATATTGAGTTCCAAAAATTCACACAAGTGACTCTTCCTCTCTGAAGGGGCAGCTAGCAAGGGTATGCAGTGCCAAGTCCTCTTCACTCCACAGGGGTTATTTTTCATGGACCGCTTATTTCTATCTAACTGGGACTCTCTGAAGACAACATTCAAATCCAAAGGCATGGCCTTCGTAGTGGAAATTTCAGACAAGGCATAGCACTGGGAGAAAAACTTGAGGTAATGCTCCCAAGCCTTCCACTTTCCCTAGCGATAGAGCAGCTGGTT
Organism: Loris lydekkerianus; assembly: GCA_963574355.1. NCBI lineage: Eukaryota > Metazoa > Chordata > Mammalia > Primates > Lorisidae > Loris > Loris lydekkerianus. The sequence continues at coordinate 12,535 of CAUYPK010034290.1, forward strand.
CATTCAAAGTTCAGTTTCCTTTGGGAACCTTTGCACATGCAACACATACAGGTTCTTCACTGTAAAACCTCTAGGCAGACTTGCTCCCTCCTTCCCAAGATGCCCAAATGGACATGCTCTGTTTAAGCAGCTTACAACTATCAAATCACTTGATTTTTATTGCAAAAATAATAATAATTGTGCTGGAATCCAGGGACCATGCTTTTTGGGTAGCTCACAGGGAGTTTCATAATTCAGAATTAATTAAGCAATGAGAGAACAGGAGGCATATTTTGGTGTATTAATTCATGCCAAGTTCAAACTCATTTCATCTCTGTGGCCCAGTGTGAATAATTATGCCATTAATCCTAGGCAGGAGGAGAGCTATTGTGACTGCAACACATTTCTAAAGCAAATAAAGAAAAATGTCACTTCTTCCCTTCCACTCATGCTCTGAATAAAGCTACATAATAATAATAGTTCTATTTATTTACAGGACATAAATTCCCTGGGGCTCAGTAAACCACAGGATAAGCAAAATGCTAGTTAAAGAGAAAAAAAAAAAAAAAAACAGAACTTTTCCATCTAATTCTGAAACAAAGCACTGGATGGCGGAAATAATCAAAGACAGAAGCTAAAGATTTAAAGAGACCTTGAAAAAGGACTGAAGGAAGAGGCTATGGTGTATATTTTTAAATTTCCTCTCCCCTCTATTGGTGTACCTGCCTAAGGGGAGAAAAGCTTCAAGCACTTTTTAAAAATAAATTATTTGTTTTCCAGACTTTTTTTTTTTTGGAGACAGAGTCTCACTCTGTCACCTGGGATTGAGTGCTATGATGTCATAGCTCACAGAGAGCTCAAACTCCTGGGCTCAAGCAATCCTCGTGCCTCAGCCTTCTGAGTAGCTGAAACTATAGGGGCCTGCCACAACCCTGGCTAATTTGTCTACTTTTAGTAAAGAAGTGTCTCCCTTTTCCTGAGGCTGGTCTTGAACTCCTATACTCAAAGGATCAGCCCATCTTGGCCTGCTGGCATGTTAGGATTACAAGCGTGAGCTACTGCACTCTCCCAGCCTAGCTCTGTACACTTTTTAATCAGCCCTAATTGTAACCCTGACTTATACATCCTTTGCTGTGAAAGGATGGTGAAAAGTAGGTTCACTTGCTCCCTTCCCCACTCTGGATGCCCTTTTGATTCATGTGCAGTTTACTGAGCACAGAAGTAGTGGGAAATCGGTGTGGCTCCCCACCCACATCCTTTTAGGGCGGAACAGCACTGCATGAGGTGGAGTGTGTGTGGCCTTTTAAGCTTCACAACATTGAAGAGGAGACTAGGCATAAACAGAAGGGTGATACCATGGAAGGGCAGTTTCACATTTCCCCTGGGACCAGAAGAAACAGGGTCAAAGCCCATCAGACAGAACTCTGGGTACCAGAAGTCACAGAAGCAGTGGGGAGCAGTCCACATTGCCCTGACACAGGCCCTTCTGCAGAGACAAAGTGCTGCTCTGAATCAGGAGATGGTGTGAGACTTTATCCTCAATGGCCCCCAAACCTAGCACAGTGTCTAGAACTTGAGTATAGCAAGTACCTCATGAATGAAATGAGTGTGCTGCTCATTCTTCCTCTATTTGACTTGGGAAGTCACTTTGCTTCCTTGAGTTTCCCTATGTACAAAGTGGCACTTAATGTATTATAAAATGAATATTTGAATGGCTATTTTTGTAGGCCAGAATTGTTAGGGTGTCAACAGTCTAAACTAATAATTCATTTCCTCATTCACTGAGCAGCCACAATGTACTTCAGACTGAGGATTCAGCAAGAACAAAATTAAGTCCCTGGTCATGAATCTCACATCTTAGTCAGGGGAATGCAGACAACAAACGCAATCAGAGATAAGTGATCTACTCTCCTGCTAAAAGGAGAAATAAGCAGGGTAAGAAAATAGAGTTTGGAGGTGGTTATCTGACAGGGTGGTTGGGAGAATCAAAGAAAGAGGATGAAACTTGAATAGAGGCCTGAGGGAAGTAAAGGAGAGAACAAGGATATGGGGGAAGAATATTCCAGAAAGAAGAAAGCAAGGGCAAAGGCCCAGGCAACAATGAGGAGGCCAGTGCAGGTGGGAAGGAGTGAGTACTGGGAGAGTGCAGGAGAAAGGTCAGCAAGTGAGCCATGGAAAGAGCTTTTGAGTTTGAATCTACATGAGCCAGGAAGTCATTGGAAGCTTCTGAACACAGGTTGCACTGGTGTTAAGTTTGCTCCTTATTTCAGTGAAGAAGGTGGGGGACGTAGGAGAAGGAGTTAGACCACTCACCCCCTGCCAGCAGGAGAAAGATAAAGGAGGCTCGGGCTACAAGGCAGCAGTGTCCATGGTAAGAAGCAGTCATATTTGGAATATGTTTTGAAGGTGGAGCTAACAGGAATTGCCAATGAATTGGGAAAGAAAGTGTTCAAGAACAATTCCTTGGCTTTGGGCCTGTGTAACTAGTAGATGGTGGTGTCACATGGGGAAGAGCAGGGAAGGGAATAGATTGGGAGATGGTGAGTCAAAATTCTGTTTTGCACACAGTTGCATTTGTTATGTCAATTGGACACAAAAGGTCTCACAATTAAGTTTGCAAACTCATCCAAGGAAAAGTGCTACATACCTCATCAGTGATATCACTATGGTCACCTTCAAACTACTTCCCCCAGGATACTATGCACTGATGTCAGCACCTACTCCACCCTCCAAACCAATTTTGAAATTCTTTTTCAGGAATGGCTGTCAGAGCTATTGTCATATTACCCTTGATTTCCTGAATGTCATCAAAATGTCTTCCTTTCAATATTTTCTTTATCTTTGGGTAAAGAAAAAAGTCATTGGAGGTCATATCAGGTGAGTAAGGAGGGTGTGACAATACTTTTTACTGGCTAAAAACTCCCTCACAGTGCAGTGTGAGCTGGTGCATTGTTGTGAGGCAAGAGCCATGAGTTGTTGGTCAAGATTTTTAGTTAATACATGGTATTTTCCTAACTCTTTCTCTATCAATGTTTATTAGGTCTGCTATGCTTCTCTGAGTCAGCTGACAAATCTGAGCACAATTTGGTGAATTTTTGCAAAGTTTTCATCAGTTCTGCTTATTACAGACTGCCCTGACCTCTCTTCATCAGTGATACTTTCTTTCCTCAGAAAAATGCTAATCCTTTTGTACACGGCCAATTTTCTGCATTGCATTATCCTCATGAACTTGCACTAACATGTCTCAAATTTCACCTCCACTCTTGCCAATTTTAATGAGAATGTTACTACTGTTTGTTCATTTCTCTGATTCAAGTTCCAACAGTCTCATGATAGCACACAAAAACATACAATAACAACGATAAATGGCATTCAGCAAGACAGTGCCACACATTAACACAAACACAACTGTGAGACACTGATATACCAAGGTCATGAAACCTTGCCAAGTTGTCTGTACAGTGCCACCAGCGTAAGTGCACAGTGGCAAGTTTCTAAGCTTAAATTGTCAGGCCTCTTATATGGACACAGCAGGCCACTTGGACATTCATTTAAAGGTCAGGGCTGGGGATAGCTCTAAACTATTTCAGGGCTAAAATTTGATAAAACATTCTCAGGAATCACTACAGGACTGTGTGGACACAGGAACCAATGACTAAATGCATTCTCTGGGTTGCTATATTGAATACACTCACTAATATATTTTTTTAATTAGTATTACATCATAGCTGTGTA
>CAUYPK010034294.1:0-28334 GCA_963574355.1 Loris lydekkerianus
TTACATGGATGGAGCTGGAACATATTTTCCTTAGCAAAGTATCCCAGGAATGGAAGAAAAAGTATCCAATGTACTCAGCCCTACTATGAAGCTAAACTATAGCTTTCACATGAAGGCTATAACCCAACTATACCACAAGACTATGAGGAAAGGACTAAGGAAGGGGAAGGGAGGGGGGAGGTTTAGGTGGAGGGAGAGTAATGGGTCGGGCCACATCTATGGTGCATATTTTTATCTATAATTAAAAAAAAAAAAAAAAAAAGGAGATGAATGTGTGTTTCTGGGATGTGTAACACCCTCCTGCACAGGCAGAAGAAGAAGCTGTGTATGTTTGTGGCCAGAGGCTGCCATGTCCTCTGCAGCCTGCATGAGAAGGCGTGGCACGCAGCCTTGGCTTGAGTTGATTTTCACAGGTGGACATAACAAATTGGCTTGGGTCTGTTATTCAGCAAAGGCTCCCTGAGTCTGTTTAGCTCTATAGCACTAATGTTCTAATATTGATTCCCTCTTATACTTACGGCTGCACCTGCTAAGATGAACGGGATTAGGTTTAGGAATTTAGCCCCCTGGAGATCTCTGGATAAAAAGAACCTCAGTTGACTCCCAGTAGGGAGAAGGGAGAAGAAGGGAGAGTAACAGAGGTGAGGAGACTGAGAGGCCTCTCTCTCTGCCTCACGGTGACCGGCCCCACCCTCCTGTGCAGAAAGTTTTAATTTTAACGCTAAATGTCAGTTGCTCATTTTCTTCAAACTGCTTTGCAGAGCCTGCATTTCTAATTGTTTGCCTTTCCCAGGTCTTTTCTTAGCTGTTTTCCTCTCCTCATCTTCTTTTCCCCTCTCTCCTCAACTTTTACTAAGTTCTACAGTTTTCCCTAAGATCAAAGGGTAAAATTGTTCTGATGACCGGAGTTGCTGAATGAGTGTGGTCGGTCAGTCGTGTTGGAAGCAGGGGCAGCCCAGTTGGCCGGCGTTGCCTAGGAGTGTGATATTGATTGTTTGGCCTGGTGCCCGTAGACACTGGCCTGTGCTGTCACATGGAGCCATCTAAGAGTGAGCACTTAACTTGTGGCGGCTTCTGATTCACAGCCTCCCATTCTGTGTCCTTCATGGGACTCTTGAGTAATGAAGCTATCGCATCGTAATTGTTTTTTGTTGGTTTCTGATCTTAGTAGTAGTGAGTTGTGTCCTCTTTGCTCAGCATAAAAAGGAAAAAGCTATTATTTTGGTTAAGAAGGGAGATATTCTTTCCAATAGTTATAGCCTCAAAATAGTGTTAGAGAAGCTGGTGCTCTGAAATTTTATTTCTTCTGAGGCAAGTTGGTATGTTTAGAATAATTTTGAAATATATGTAGTGTTCTGAGAAATGCAAAGGTAGTAAAGTAAGGAGGGAATGAAGACGAGTCTGAAATTTAAGGTGGAATCATTTGTGTAGGAGACTGGACTGGCAGCTCTGAGCCCAGGGCTTCATAGCTGTCTTCACTGACTTCTGTTGCCTGGGCCAGAGCCCTTCCCTCCCTTGTTTACAAGATAAACAGTAAATTTCTGCAGTAAATTTCTGTCAGGTTCCTTCCAGTTCTGAGCAGGAGCGTGGTCTGAGAAACCCTCCTTTGCTCGTTCTTTTTTCTTTTCTTTTCTTTTCTTTTCTTTCTCTCCTCTCCCCTTCCCTTCCCTCCCCTCCCCTCCCCTCCCCTCTCCTCCCCTCTCCTCTCCTCTCCTCTCCTCTCCTCTCCTCTCCTCTCCTTCTTTCGACAGAGTCTGCCCTGGGTAGAGTGCTATGGCATCATAGTTCACAGCAACCTCAAACTCTCAGGCTCAAGGGATCTTCTTGCCTCGGTTTCCAGGGTAGCTGAGACTCTGGGTGCCCACCACAATGCCAAGTTTATTTTTCTATTTTTAGTAGAGATAGGGTTTCACTCTTGCTCAGGCTGGTCTTGAACTCCTGAACTCAGGCAATCCACCTGCCTCGGCCTCCCAGATTGCACATTCCTTTAATTTTAAGAGAGGTGGAATTCATAAAGAAGTCAGCTTTTTCTTTCTTTGAGTATCTTTTTATCTCTGGGTTGTACTTTGAAATTTCTCACACTTTCCTAAATTTTATAGACTAAGAGAGGCCCTTCTGAATTGAAATGAAAAGGAATCATATTGTTATAACTCCAGCCATTGGTTTGTAATCTTAACAGGAATGTCTAATCACAATGCATTAGTTTTCCAATGCCATGTAACCAATTACCATAAACTTAGCACCTTAACAACAGGCATTTATCAGCTCAGTTTCTGTGGATCAGAGTTCAGATGCACCTTAGCTCTGCTCAGGGTGTCACAGAGGTGCAGTCAGGGTGCTGCCTAGGGCTGAAGTCCCATCTGCGGCTAGGGTTGTCTACCAAGCTCACGTGGTTGTTGGCAGAATTCATTTCCTGGCAGCTCCTGCTGCTTCAAGGCCGGTAGTCTCTTTCCAGTCTCTGATCTCAGCAAAGAAGAGCTAAGCCCACTGTGATGGGGTTAACATGGCCAACAATTAGAAATGCAGACTAAATTGTATCTGCAAAACCCCTTCACCTTTGCCACTTTATCACGGGAGTACCCAGCCCACACATAGAAGGGGTTAGATAGCACCTGTACAACAGACGGGTGAATCGTGGGATTCATTCTCCCTATTACACACTAAAGAGGCTTTCTCTCAAATTTGTTATCTACTTTGCTTTGTACCATATTGTTATAATCATGGTTACCAGCTACTGTGTAAAAAGTGCTTTGAGGCAGCCCTCTAAGATCTGTCTGTATTGGGTTCTTTTCTTTTCTTCCAGACATTGTCAGGATTGCCAGACCAAGACACCTTCTATGATGTCGTGGATTGCCTGGAGGAACTGGGCATTGCTGCTGTGTCCCAGAGACACTTGAGCAAGAAAGGGACTGACCTGGACTTGGTGGAACAATTGAACATTTATGAGGTAACAGAACATGCCTTTTGTAAGGCACATGTCCAAGGCTGAGTAACACCTACTCTAGAGCAAGGGTTCCGAGTATGGTGTAGGAGCAGCAACAGCGTTTGGGAATGCAGATTCTCAGGCTCCACCCCAGACATGGGCACAGGAATCTGCATTGTAACAAGCCTTTCAGGCAACTCTGCTGCATATATAAGAACCCTTGACTTGGGGGAAGCATGCTTTCTGTCAGCACCTTCACTCAAGGATGGGGAGACAGATACAGACGGTGATCACCTTTCTTAGATCTGATAGGGGTGGAACTCCATGCAGGATTAATATGTCATTTGTGAGAACCACAGCAAAATGGAATGTGGGGCCATTTGTGAGAAAAAAGTGCTGGTAAGATACTAAAGGGACTTTTTACTTTCTCCTGTGGTTTCTCTCCCCTTGTCTTGGGGTTTTTATTTGCTATGTAATGTCATAAAGAAAAAAAATTTTAAATTATTACCATAAATTTTTATTGTTCATCTTCTATTATTCAGTGTTGGTTAAATGCAAATATAAAAACATTTAACCTCGTGTGCAGAAACAGCAGAAATACCTAATTCAGATGGCTCCTACATGCATATTTACCAGAGCAGTGGGAACAGGGCACAAAACTGGCTCCACTGCTTTTTATTTCTTTTTTTTTTTTTTTCTGTGCTATATGTGACATTGACTCTGCTTTTATTTATGTAGTTTTATATTTCAGAATATTATGGGAGTATGTACATTTTGTATGTGTAATTTGCTTTTGTATATTTAGAGTTATATGTGTTTCCTTTTCACAGAAAGTATACAATGTATCCACTGAGTGGAAATTTATCCATTCTCCTCTCCCCCTGCCCCTGGACTTGGATTTCACTGAGATTTGCTTTCATATTAGCATATAGGTGCTGGTCACCTAAGTTCCCGTTTAGTATTGGGCACATGTGGTGTTTCTGTTTCCATTCTTGTGATCTTCACCCAGGAGAGTGATCTCCAATTCCATCTAGGTTGTTACAAAAGATAATGGTAGATCTCCATCTTTTTTTAGAAAAAAAATTTTTTTTATTAGTGCAATCACCTGTACCCATTCTAAGATGCACCATAGATGTGGCCCCACCCATTACCCTCTCTCCACCAAAAAAAACCTCCCCCCCTCCCTAGACCTTCATCTTCGAAGATGCACCATAGATGTGGCCCCACCCATTACCCTCTCTCCACCAAAAAAAACCTCCCCCCTCCCTAGACCTCCATCTTTTTATGGCTAAGTAGTGTTCCCTGATATCACACCTACTACTTTATTAATTCATTCCTGTACTGCTGGATACTTGAGTTGTTTCCACATCTTTGTGTTTGTGCATTGTGCTGCTATGAACATTCCGGTGCAGTGTCTTTCTTGTAAAATGACTTTTTCTTTGGGGTAATTACCTAGTAGAGGAATTGCAGAATCAAGAGGTAGGTCTACTGTAAACTTTTTGGGGAATGTCCACACTACTTTTCTCTGGATTTTCTTCAGATCATATAAATATTTCACTTTTCATTTTACTTCTTAGTATGTGCACATTCTACCAGTGCTGCTCTGCCTTCAACTAACTGATGAGAAGGAAGAGCCGGAAGAAAAAGAACCCAGGGGCTGCCATGTTTTTTCCTTTCATTCATGTCACCATTTCAGCATAAGTGGTTGGCAAGCCTGGGAATTTCACAGGGGTAAGAAAGGACATGACGGGGCTGCTGGAGTTGTCATCTCTCTGCATCCAGCTTGGCTGAAAGGGATGTGCAGCCTCCCAGGACTGTCAGTGCCCTTGCGTCCTCATTTGTGATGGAATGTTGGGTGACAAGAGGGCCAGAGCTGGGATAGCAGCGTGTGCAGAGCAGATATCCCAGGGAGACTTCTCTGGTCTCTTTCCCTCCTGATTTCCCTCCAGCGGAAAACAAGGTGATCCTCCAGAAAGTCATATCTGACTATGCTTTTCCTCTGCTTAAGAAAACAAAGGAATGACCTTTTCATAACCAGCAGGCTGAAACCAGCATTCCTTACAGCCCTACTCAGCCTGTGCCTTCTTGTCTCTCTGGCCTTGTCTTGCCTTTCCCAGGATGCCTGTGAATTTCCAGCCACATTCAACTTCTCCTGTTTCTTCAACGTGAGAGGCAGTTTTGCTGAGGGAACGTTCTTTTATCCATTCCATTATCTTTGCCTGGAACATTCTCCTTCCTGTTCTTAAGTTGGCAAACCTGTACACTTCAGATGTCACCTCCCCTATGAAGCCACCTTGACAAAAGGGCCTCCTGTTTATCCTCAGACACATTTTTCAGAACTGATGAGAGAGGACTTTGCCTGTACTGTCCACACCTCTGACTTAATAGTCCTCAGGACGGACTTAACTGTTTGTTTTCCTCTAAGCTCCTCTGGGTCTTATGTCTATATCTCCTTCTAGCCCCAGCACCCAGCAGCATAGCAAATATCTCATATTTAATGACAGTATTTACCAGGATCTGAGTTGAACAAAAGGTGTTTAATCAGGAAGCAGCTACCTTAAAGGGCAGGTGCTCTGGATACTCAGATGAGAATTCAGTGCCTTAGATAGTAAGCAGAGTCAGGTATTTTATTCTTTCCTGAAGGTTAATAATGAAATTTAAAAAATATATTTCCTGTTAGAAGACAACCAACTTTGGTACATGCAAGGGCAGCAAGAAATCCTATAAATAAAGCCAATATTTTTTTTCACAAAGGAGTTTGAATGTTCTCAGGCAATTGCAAAGAACATGGTTAGGCTTCTAGAAGTCTTCCTTAATAGTGGGGACATTTGGTAGCCATATGTCTTGGATTTTCTGGGGACAGGCCCAATTTCATGTAATTTAATTCCATTTCAGAAAGGTGATTTGATCATGTTTAATTACGTTCATTTGAATTTATGTAGCTTCATATGATTTTTCAAATATGTAGCTTCATATGATTTTTCAAATAAATTGATGAAATAAAGAATTTTTCTGTCAGATTATGTATTCTAACTTTTGGTCCTAAAAATATGGTCCTGGTAAAGGGAAAGACATCCTCACACTGAAGACTTTGGGGATGAGCAATAACTGTTACTAGTAAGAGTAACTAATGGATCCAATCTCGGAATATTCTTCCTTGCCATAATAGGTAATAAAGAATATGTATCAGTTATCTCATGCTGTATAACAAATACCCCAAAACTTAGTGGCCTAGAACTGCATTCACTGCCTATAATTCTGTAAGCCAAGTATTCGGGCATGTTTCAGAGATGAGGTTTTCACTGGTGCAGTTACCTGGCAGCTTGAGTGGAGCTAGGTGTCCTGAAATGGCCTTATTCACCCGGTCTGGCATTTGGTGCTTCCTATTGGCTGCCATATGTCTTCAGACTGGCTTGTACCTTGTCCCACAGCAGCAGCATTTCAGAAAGGCAAACCTCAACACATAAATACTTTTCACACCTCTATTTGCATCATGTTTTTGTTGTCTCTTTGGGCAGAGCAAGTCATGTAGACAAGCCCATATTCAATGTTGGAGGGAACACTACAAGGGTGAGGAAAAAAGGATGCATGATTCTGTGTAACAGTGTTAGGTTTCCAGTTGGCCACAACCTGTCTCAGCACAGTTCCTTGTTGAAATGTTGCTAACACTGACACCTGGTTCACCTAAAAGGTAAATCAAGTTGTGTAGGGATGAATTTTAAATCAAGTTGTGTAGGGATGAAGTTCACCTAAAAGGTAAATCAAGTTGTGTAAGGATGAATTTAAAAGGTAAATCAAGTTGTGTGAGATACCAATGTGAAAAGGATGGCATCCATTATATAAAGAGGGATATTGGTCATGGATGTTAGCAGTAGTATAATCATATAAACTCAAAGAAATGTTAATAGTTCTTGACCTCCATCAAGAACATTCAGATGATTGGTTATTTGATGATATCAAGAAATTATTTTAAGTGAGGCAATGGTATAGTAGTAAGGTTTTGTAGAGATCCTTACCTTTTAGGGATATATATTGAAATATTTACAGACAAAATATCTGGGTTTACCCTAAAAAATCTGGGTTGTGGGGTCACGTGCAGGGAGCAGTGTGGAAATGAGACAAAATTGTCCATGAAGTGGTGATTATTGGACTATCAGGGGTGAGGAGAGCATTACAGTCTGTACTCCTCTCCATATTTTGTGCACAAGAATTCCCACAATAAAAAGTGAAAAAGATGCTCAAAAGTCAAAGCTGGAACTACTGCATGATCTAACAAACTCACTCTGAGTATTTAACCAAACTAATTGAAGTCAGGATTTTGGAGAGATACTGGTACTCCCATGTTCATTGTGGCATTATTCACAATAGCTGGGATCTGCGAACATCCAAAATGTCAATCCATGGATGAATGGATAAAGAAAGTGTTGTATGCACGTGTAATAGAATTTTATTCTGGTTAAAAAAAGAAGGAAACCTTGACATTTGTTACAATATGGCTGGCCTGAGGACATTATGCTAAGTGAAAACAGGCCAATCACAGGACTAATATTGCGTAAATTCCACTTGTATGAGGTATCTAAAATTATCAAACTCCTAGATGCAGAGAGAGTAGAATGGCATTTGCCTGGGGGTGGGGAGGACAGACCGTTGCTAATTAACAAGTATAAAGTTTAGCAATGCAAGATGAGTACATTCTAGAGGTCTACTCCATCACATTGTCCCTCTCGATAACAATATTGTTAGCCTTAAAATCTGAAAAGAGGGTAGATCTCATGTTAAGTGTCCTTGCCACAATAAAATAAGAAGAAAAATGTTCGTAAAAGTTGAAAAGAATGTCCAGATCATTCTATGGCCTCAAAGACTGGTAGTTGTCACAGATGCTACCTTAAATTGTTTCTAACAGCTCTCTTGGTTAAGTGGGGGTGTGCAAGCCATCAGGGTTGGGTTCTAGACCCTGCTTGATCCTACCTAAGGTTTTAGTTTACAAACAGTATCTATATTTAATTGAAAGAGTTGGTAGGTATTTGGTGAAAGGCCCAACACTTGGGAGAAATCAGATCTCCAAGGACAGGCTCTCTCATTTTGTGTTCCTGTGGGGGGGACGCTCATTGCACTTGCATTTGATGAGTTCTGACACTTGCCAAGATTCCGAATAAGCCTGTGTTAACTTCTGTTTTCTCCAGGTGTTTTCTAGCTTCTAGTATTGACTCTAGGCTGTAGTTTTCCCTAGAATCTGAAGACTTTGGAAAAGCCATCGTAGTCCAGAAAGTCTCTTTTCCTATCATTCCCTGTCATTGATGACTCTAGAATTTTTATTATAAAAACAAAACAAAACAAAAAAACTATGAGTGAACAACAATCCCAATTTCATCTTACTTTGTCCCTGACCATCAAGCTCAAGGCTCTTCTTTGGATCTATTGGGATTTCTGTGGCCCATTCAGTCCCCCCCATGTAGTTTATTTCTTTAAGTAGATAGAGTTTTCCAAAGTCCAGATACTTGGTAAAATACCTAACTGAATTTCATTTTATGGCATTGCCTTGATAATTTTTCCAGATTTTTCTTTTTATTTAAACTCTTCCAGTTGTCTTCACCTTCCTAAACAAAGGGCAGTTAGAGTGAATTTCACTTTATGCACAGTCTGTGCCTCTCTGAAAGGAACTGTGAGCAGAATGTTATTTGATCCTTGGATCACTGAGGTTAGACAAGGAATTAGAAATAGCTGACTCTACTTTAGCCCCTAATCTTATCATTCCAAATGTGTGCTTAATGAAAAGCAGAATCAACACTTTCAGGTCAGAATAAGTTCAAGCGGTCTAGAATTTATATATATATATATATATATATATATATATATATATATATATATATAAATGAAAAAAAATTATTGGCTAGAAATACTTAAAAATGCTATCCTTGGTTACATGCGTGATTATTCTCAAACCTTTCCCACAGCACGCCATTTCAAGTTTTAAAGTCAAGGTGATATATGTGATAAATCAAATGTGTAATTTCCTTTTTAGTTCTTCCACTTACAGTGGAGAAGGGGAATTTTTCCAGGACACAGAACTTCCAACAAGATTTTGTAAAGAGAGACCTTTAGGTGAACTCTTATCAGTTCTTGTCACAACACTCTGACCCCCCAAAGAAACCTATTCAGCTAGTAAATTGTAAAGGAATAAAATAGTCAAATGACTGTTAAATTGTCTTTGCCTATCTGAGTACATAGATAGGAGTTTTCACTAAATTGGTCTTATTCAAAAGCTTGAGCTGGAGAAAACAGCAGTGGCAGATAAAGGTGGATGCCCTCTTGATAGACAGGCCATGTGTCTCGGGTGCTGATATGCTGCTGTGAAGGGGTATGACAATAACCAATGTGGCCTTGCCTCCCCCAAGCTCATCTTGCTAGATGAACACAGATGTGAAAACTTTGGACACATTGGGCAATTGATTTTATAATAGCCAGGTTTTCCACACGTAAGTGATGCTAAAGCTATATAGGCCAGTTGGCTATCTGGGCCTTTATATTACTTTTCTTTTCTCCTACATGGGAGGATTGGGTTGTGCAATGTGACTGAGAGCACTCCTAAGGCTAGAGAGCTTGCTTATTTGGGGACGGAGGACCATGTAACTCCATGGTTGCTAAGTCAGAGTGCCTATTGGACATGGTTGATCCTGGCCCATCTGCGCAGCACAGTGGCCCAACCTACCTTTTCTAGGTGACAGAAGAATTATGGGCATCCACCTGAGGGCATGTGTAGGGAAGGGCAGTTATATTTACTGAGGACCAGCCATACACCGATGCTTTCCACAAGTTATTCTCATCACAAGCCTGCAGGTACAATATGGAGATCTTCATTTGGTGAGCTTGAGACAGTGCAAGTCACTTGCTACAGGTCACACCTGCTTAGTGGCACAGCTTGCCCCCCAAAGTCTAGCCAACACTAAAACTTGTGATCTTTTTACTGACCAGTTTTAGAGAAGGTAGGAATAAAAGATTAAGCCAGAGATACAGATGAATATAGTCCGTGTCTAGGAAGAGTGGTGTGTGGATAAGGAGCAGTGCTGGCTGCCAGAAGTAAGTTGGAGAGTAATGGAAAAAGCAGTGAGTTTAATGTGAGGTGAGAAAGCAGTGGATAGAATCCAGGATGGAGTGAGATTAAGAGATGGACAAACTGGGCATCTGTTCTGGGCATCAGATAGGCACAGGACTAAAATATCTCCTAGGAGAAAGGCAGAGTGTAAGGGTTTGGTGCCCTTCAGCTCAGGTTTCCCCGTGAAAGCAAGCTAATTTTTTTTCTGCACAAATATGCATAACTCTTAAGAGGAAACTTAAAAAAAATACTTTATTCTAGGAGTCCAGTCTGTTTCTGTTGCATGTCTTTGTCACTCACATCTGCAGGCTTCTAGTGGAACTACTGGCTCCACCCCAGAGACCAGGCCCCTGAGCTTAGCCTCGTGGCACAGCCCTGCTCAGCCAAGATTCAGGAACTAAGCAGGGCCTACCACTGTGCTCTGCCTCTGGGAAGGATTTATGAGTGAGGCCAATTCCTGCTACCTGGGTTTTGTGGCTCTTGTCTCCTCTGCGTTCTTCTGAGCACTTGAACTGGCCTCCCTAGGCTTGGGGCAGAACGGGTGCTCCTGGACCAGAGCACAGCCAAGGGAGGGCAAGGAGAGGTGATGGCCCAGGAAGTGGGACTATTGTGAGCTGGGCTAAATCAGGTCCCATCTAAATTACAATGTCCTCATCCTTTATTCCCAATATAGTTGCTCCTTTCTGTCCATTCAACGGAAGAAAGCCCAGGAACGGGCAGCTTTGCACCTGCACTGTGTGTGCTTCGCACGAGTGGTTGTGCTGTGCAGCTGAGGCCTGCAGTCACAGCAGAGGTCTGTGAAAGGATGCTAAGCCTCACCTCGCCCTGGGCGTCTTCTGCTTTTCCAGGTGGCGCTCAGACACGAGGATGGCGATGAGACCGCGGAGCCGCCCCCCAGTGGGTGCAGAGACCGGAGGCGTGCCAGCGTGTGTTCCAGCAGCGGGGGAGAGCACCGTGGCCTGGACCGCAGGCGAAGCCGCAGGCACTCCGTGCAGAGTGTCAAGAGTCCCCTGTCGGCTCCCACCAGCCCCTGCTCCCAGTCGGCTCCCAGCTTCAAGCTCAGTCAAGTACAAGACTTCCGTGAAAAGTAAGCATTAACCCAACAAGGATGCCACTGAAAAGAGGGAGGGAAGTTACAAGGTCACAGATGTGCACTGACTGCTGACCCTGCTGACCACTCAGAACCCCCAGCTTGTTCCTTGCCTCTTCTCGAAAATCCCCCAAATTCCAGGGAACTTTCCATGCAAGATGGCCCTCAGTGACATGCACAGAACTGATCTTACTAAAGCCATGAACTCTTCTTCAGCCACCTGATTTTTAAAAAATATTATTTAATAGTTCAGTTCTGTGTTCAGAAAAGCTGTACTTTGTCAAATGGAAAAGAATCTAAAACACAAAACTTCGGCCCAGAAATGATTGGTATGCCACCATAGAAACTTGACATTGTGGGCTGGGCATGGTGGTATGTCCTTGTCATCTCAGCTACTAGGGAGGCTGAGGTGAGATGATCACTTGAGGCCAGCCCTGGGTGACATAGTGAGACTGTCTCCAGGAAAAAAAAAAAAAAAAAAAAAAAAAAGATGATGGTGGGTGCAGTGGCTCAGGCCTGCAATTCCAGCATTTTGGGAAGTTGAAGTGGGGGCTTAGCTTGAGGCTAGGAGTTCAGTACCAGCCTGGGTGACAAGGTAAGACCCCCAACTCTTTAAAAAACAAAACCATTAGCCAAATATGGTAGCCTGCACCTGTAGTCCCAGCTACTCAAAAGACTGAATGGGTAAGATCACTTGAGCCCCAAAGTTTGGTGACCTATGACCACACCACTGCACTGCAGCCTGGACAGCAGAGTGGACCCTATCTCTAGAAGAAAAGAAATGAGAATATAATAGTTTTGAGATACAGCAACGCAGGAGTATCTCAAGGTTGATTTTAGTTAAACAGAACAAACCAGTATAAGTCAAAATATCTGTTTATCTCTTTATCACTTAGTCATTCAGCAAACATTTTTACTGACCCTCTGTTTTAGGCCAGCACTATTCAAAGCCATGAAGCTGCGTATAGGGTGGCCATAAATTTTGTGTGCAATTTAAAACAGTAACAATTTTAAATTGCACACAAAGTTTATGGCCATTCTGTGTGTGTGTGTGTGTGTGTGTGTGTGTGTGTATATATATATATATATTTTTATCTCCACATATATATAGATCCATATATATCTATATATATACACATACATACATATATATGGAAACAGTATGATCTTTGTCCTTATAAACCTGACATCTCAGGTGGTAAGAAAGAATGAATGAGAAAGAGAGATAGGAAGAAACAGAAAGGTTGACAATCTGTGAAAAGTTATAAATATTAAAATATAAGGTTTGACAAAATCTGGGAACCCAGAGTGGTTCTATACAACAGAGGTGCAGCAAAAGATTAGCCCTGCTGCTGTAGGGTCTGGGTTTAGTTATATCTTCTCAAATGGATGTTGTCAGTTCACTGAGATCATGGGTTCTGTGGACCACCCCTGTCACCCAGGTTCATAGGGCCTGAATGATACATTCACATCCTGCTGCTGACTGAGTGGAGGCTTTAAAATCTCTGTCATTTGGCTGGAGCATTCTCCCCCACTAGGGAGATCCTTATGGGAGTAAAATTTAGGTTACCAGATCTATGCATTGTATTTTGTGACCCAAGATCTTAGAGAAACTTTGAGCCAGTGCTCAAAGACACAGGAAGCTCTCTCCTAGCACCACTTCTAGTTGATGGCATAAGCTATAAACCTGAGGAGAGTTGAAGAATGTGTCCAAGGTATCCAACCTTTTCTCTTTTCTGCCACACATCAGAAAAATAAGAGTTGCCTTGGGCCAGAGGGTAAATACACAAACACAAAAGCTGATTAGCCCACTGGTTGAAAATCACTGCTCTATGGACTGAAACCTGCAAGGCTGTGTGCTTTAATTCTAATAAGGACAAATAAGACTGAACTCAGAGTTGATTTCTTAAATAGAACTTTGTGCTAAGCCTCAGCACGATAGGGTCTAAGTTCATTGGTCATCTTTCATCTAAAAACACCTTTGTGTGACTGTGCCATATTAAGTTTCATCTTAGCCCTTTAAATTTACAGATTTGATTGGAAGGGAGAAAAAATTGGATGCTTTCATTTATTACTAAGAAAATTATTTTTGGCATCTAATTAACCAAAAAATTCTCTAGTGTAGACTGTAACAGAATGTCTTCATGTCTTTAGACCTTTGGACTAAAAAGGTCTTAAGATTTGTCTAGCCCAAAGCAGGAGCCCTTCCAGGAGATGGGTACATTTCCAGGCACGGCACTTTCTTTACTGAGGTGCACCGTTCTATCCTTGAACTGTTCTGCTTGTTAGGCAAGTCTCTGACCTAAAGTTGCCTCCCCCAGATGTGTCCCTGTACATCCTGGCTCTTCTCTGTTGACCCAAAGGGGCTCTTTCCTGCTCTGTATCAATCTTTCTGATGATGAACACCACGTGAACATTGCATTTCATCCTGTTGATTTCCACACAACATTCCAACCAGTAGAGGTAATTTTGAATTTCATTCAGTCACTAATGTTAGCAGTTGTGCCATCCGGCTTTCAGTCATGTGTGTATTTTAATGTACATGGAAGAGTGAGCTGGCACGTGGTGGATGCTAACAACTGGTTGGAGAGGACAGACCAGAGCTACGTGCCTCGGAGGCAGGGGTTTGCAAAACTTCTCTGTCAAGAGCCAGACAGTAAATGTGGTCAGCTTTGTGGGCCAGTCTCTATAGTGACCACTCAACTAAGTTCTGCCTTTGTAGCGCATAAACAGCCATTGACAGGGGGTCCCCAAATGAACATGGCTGCATTCCAGTGAAACTTAATTTGTGGACACTGAGACTTGAACTGTACTTGTCCCCTGAAATATTATTCTTTTGTTTTTTTTTTTTAACAATTAAAAATGTGAAAACCATTTTTAGCTCACAGGTGGTACAGATTTGGCCCTTAAGCTTAAGTTTGCCAACCCCTATTCCCTGGGGCTGGGTTTCTTAAGGGAGATTGAGGTGGGGAATAATCTGGAAATGGCCAGGAGGAGTAAACCCACTGTGCCATGTGAGAGGGCTGTAGGGAAAAGTGTTCTTAGGTTTGGGGTTAGAGCAAGGAAGTAAAAGAAATATCCAATGGAGTGATTGAGATTATCAGGGATTTTGATGGTGACTGGTCGTCATGATTTACCAGGGCTCAGCAGAAGATTGAGGGGAGAAGGCCAGGAGGTATGTCAGATTGGGGGACACACAGAGCTAGGTGGGGAGGTTAAGGCAACCTTATTGCCTAACTGGTATTAGTCTTGGTAGTCCTTTCAGGCAATGGTTCTCAACTAGGGGTGATTTTTCTCCACCCTCAGGGGATAGACACACACACATATATATATATTTTAATTTTTCTTTCAATTTCAGCTGGCTTTCACTCATGTTAGTTTGAAGTTTTTTTTTAATTATTATTTTTTTTCTTTCTTCCTTTAGCGATTCTCTTGCCCTTTGCCTCCGAAGTAGTTGGGATTACAGGTGCCTGCCACAATGCCTGGCTTTTTTTTTTTTTGTGGTAGAGACAGGGTCTCACTCTGGCTCACTTTGGCTCATGCTGGTCTCGAATCTCTGAGCTCAGGCAATCCACCCACCTCGGCCTCCCACAGTGCTAGGACTACAGGTGTGAGCCACCACGCCAGGCCTGGACACACTTTTGATTGTCATACTAGAGGCATCTAGTAGGCAGAGTCCAGGAATTATGTTCTGCGGTGTGTAGAACATCCCAGACTAAATAAAGAATTATCTGTTCTAAAATGTCAGTAGTGCTGAGACTGAGACATTCTGCCTTGAGGAGAGAGCAGGGAGCTAGTTGTAATATCTACCTCCTTAGGACAAAGCTGAGGTAGAGAATGTTTGGGCTTTCTTAGATGGAACTCTGTGTACCTACCTTACATGTTCACATGCATGGGTCACAATTTTTTGAGAAAATTAGATAGAACAGAAAAAATATAAATAGAAGATATAAATTGAAGTTAACTCTCAATTATTGGAGGCTGAGGAGGAGCAGGGAGCTAAGCTGTCCTGACCTTTTGGGTGCTCATAGCTGATGCTCACCAATTAGTGGCCCAGTGGTGGTGAGATGAGGGTAGCCAAACTTTAGGGGGGGGAGGTAATTGGAGGGGAGTTGTTTTCTGTTTCCCTGCAGGAGTGGAGAAGGATTGTTGGCATCTCTCCACTAGCCACAGGAAGCAGTGGGAAAATGGGAGAGCCTGATTAGTAACTATGCTGTGCAGGTGAACTCATTTTCCTGGGTTTTGACAGAGAAGAGGCAAGATTAGATGCCTGTGTTCCAGGACAGCACTTTGCTCTCTGGTATCTAATGCTTTGTCCACAAGATTTCATTGCAAGGGTTACAGGCCTCCCTCAGGATCTGTAGCAGTATAGTAGAACAGCCAAATCTCTTTTTTGGGAGCAGATGGCAATGAGTAATCAATTTAAAGCAGAAAGTGTTGTAGAATGTTAATCTACAGAATCTGCAACCTGCATAACTGGGTCAGTCCGGGCTCTCAGAGGAAGGTTTGCTCATGTGCATTGAAGCCACAGCAGTTAAGGTAGATGAGGGCATAGGTGTGGTCATGTGTAAACTCAGGATGGTTGTACCTGCACTTCTTTAATAGGGTGGGGAGATAGTGAAGATAGCACCAATGAGGGCTTCATCCAAGGTGGTGATGGTATTGTTACTGAATGTCCTGGAGCTTTCCCGGATGTTATTCTATTAAAGAACGTAATTATTAAATAAATCTGGACATGAACTGGAGAGAATATTTTCTGCACTGGCATAAACATGCTAGAGGATTTCACAACAACCAGATTAATACCCACTGGTACCATGAACAACAAGTAGCTACTTGGGAAGATTTATCTGATGGTAAGTTATTTGTTATAAATTGGATTCACTGATGTGGGCTGTGACCTCCTGACATAGGTGTGACTGGGATACGGCCAGTGATGGCTTTGTGAGTATTGAGTAACAAAAGGTAGGCTGGAGGGGACAAGGGTGGTGGGGGCAGACTGGGAGTAAGCATGGAAATGGGAGGACTTGTACTGAGTCGTCAGAGGACTTAGGCACGAGGCAGATGTTGCTTTGCAAAGCTCCTAATTTCTAGAGCAGGACTTCTGGTTTCTTGAATCTTCACTGACTGGATTGCAGATTTCTGAGGGTTTTATACTTTGCTGAATTGAATTTGGGGATCTTTCTAGGTTCTGAAGAAATTGGCAAAATTTCATTCTTGATGGTGAATTTAAAGTGAAAAAGAGAGATCAGGGCTGTGTTTTAGCAAGAGCATCTGGGCACAGCCTGGAGCATACTGAGGGAGAGCAGGCCACAGACACGGAGTCCAGGGAGGAGTGGAGAGGGCCTGGCTGAGCAGGGGCAGGGACATGGGGAAACAGGGGAGGTGGTGGGATGCAGGAGGACATGGTTTGTACCATCATGGTAGGATTACACGGTGGGGAAGAAAGGGGAGTCTGAGGCGATTCCCAGGTTACCAGTAACCCAGGTTCATGAGATAGCTAGGAGGATACTCAGTAAACTTTGGGGGTGGGTCACATAAGTAGAATTTCCCCTGGCCAGTTGAACAGGCACTTCTGGAACTCATATATCTATAGGTGATGGTTGAAGATGGCTTAGATGCCATGACCCAGGAACCAATGTGCAGAAAAAGCTAGAAAGAGCCCCAGAAAAGAAAAAACAGAATTTCCATCTCATGAAATGCTGAAACTGAGAATGTCAACAATGTTCCAAGTCAGTGAATCTTATAATCATTTATCTGCAAGTATGAATGTTTGGCCAACATGAGTGGACTTATGTGGTGTGTGGGGTCAGGAAGAGACAAGCCATTTACTGTGTGTGTGTGTATCTGTGCGTGTAGGGGAGTGGTGAATACACTCTAGAGCAGGGGTCCTCACACTGTGGCCCGGGGGCCACATGAGGCGGTGTGATTGTATTTGCTCCTATTTTGTTTTTTTACTTCAAAATATGATATGTGCATAGGAATTTGTTCATAGTTTTTTGTTTTTTTTTTTTTTTTAACTATAGTCCGGCCCTCCAACAATCTGAGGGACAGTGAACTGGCCCTCTATTTAAAAGTTTGAGGACCCCTGCTAGAGAAAGGGAAGATTCACATTTCTAGTTGAATCTTTGACTTTCCTTGGGAATGTTCTTCTTTCAGGGCTAACCCAAGCCTCATATTTCCTATTACACATACCTTCCCATCCATGCTCTGAATGTTCACAGCTGTAAAGCTTGCCTTCCACTGGCAATTCTTGCAGCTATGGGCATAGTGGTCCACTGGAGAGGAAGCATTTCTCTCTATCCCATGCAATTCCCAGATCCCTTTGGAGATGGAGCACAGGCTTTCTAAGGAATACTAAGCTGAATGGATTGAATCCAGTCATGAAAAGATGAATGATCTCTTCTTTACCTGATAAGAGTCTGTGGAGGGAGGCTGCAGTTACTCGTCACTGATGAAGGTTGAACAGAAAAAGAAAACCCTGAAAACGTAGTTTGAAGAAGTCGATATTGGGTAGAGGTGATGCTGGAGAATCATTTTGCAAGGGAGCCAGGGGGAATAGGTTTTAGAAATTGAAAAGGATAGGCCCAAAGAGAGAGAGAACTGGCCTGAGGTTGTGCTTGTCTCACTCCCCATGCTTGGCAAGCTGGTGGTGATGACAGAAGCATCATATTCATGTTGAAAAAATATGACTTCTAAATAAGGTAGTTTTCCTGTTTCAGAGACCCATCTACTCATGGTCCACATACATCTCATGGCGCCCTATCTCGTGGTTTCATCTGTCCTCCTCGTGGATTTAGGCCCATGGTGCATGGTCAGAGAGAGTTTCAGGGGCCAGGAATAAAGACAGAGGCTCCCTGTGCACATGAATGCAGTCAGAAGACCCATTGGTGTTTAAGAAAAAAAATGTAAGGAAGGCAGGAACAATGGCTCCTTCCAGTCCATAAAGAGATTTCCAGCCACAAAGAGTTTATGAAAGGAGAAGCCTGGTGTGGTGGTTAGGAGTGTGGACGCTGGACCTGGGCTTCCTGGGTTCAGTCTTGGCCCACCAGCTGCATGATCCTGAACAAACTCCTTAACTTCTCTGTGCCTTCATTCCTCATCTGTGAAAGGGAGTACAAATAGTACCTATCTCCGAGGTTTCTGTAAGGATCCAAGAAGTGACCCATGTAGAACTGCATAGCTTAGAGGCACCAGGCACAGAGTTTAAGTAAATAGAATGAGAGAGAGGATGGGGCTCGCCCAGCCGGAGCCCGCTTTCCCCAGAGAGATCCTTGAAAGGCAGAGCAAAGCGAAGGATAGGGAAGCTTGCCTCTGGCCCTTGGATGGTGGTACATTTGGGTTAGTTATCTGCAGCCTAAATGCCTTTGGTTGTCCTGATTGAGTGCACTTCCCAAAGACATGGCCCTCAGGGAGGAATCCAGAAACAATTATATCACACTTCAGGAACACTCAATTACAGAATCCACATGGCCCAAGAGAAATAATTGCATTCCTGAGGTTTTTCTTCCAGCCATGCGGTTCTGGTTTTATAAACATGAGATTAAAAATTGAGTAGAGATGAGCACCCATGAGGAAGTGGCCAGTCGGGGCCTGCTGTGGGAGGTATTTGTCTCCCGGGGATCCTCGGATGGGACCAGCAAGGCGAGGGTTGGGGGTGGTGGTGTATGTCATGGATAAGCCTTCTGAAGTGAAGCAAATACTGACTTCAGAAGCTATTTTTCCCCTCCCCCCCTTCCTTTTTCCCTGTCTTCTTTCCTCCCCTGCTCTCCTCCTTTCTAAAGAGGCAATGTCTTGCTTTGTCACCCGAGCTGGAGCGCAGTCATACAATTAGAGCTCAATGCAGTCTCCAGTCTTAGACTTAAATGGTACTTCCACCTCAGCTTCCTGAGTAGCTAGGACATTCCTCAGTTTGATCCAGGGTCTCAATATGTTGCCTAGGCTGGTCTTGAACTCCTGTTCTTAAGGGGAACTCCCAAAGTGCTGGGACTATAGGCATGAGCCATTGTGCCCAGCCTATTTTCTATGTTTTTTCATCTATAACCTTGCAGAATTGCCTTCTAAGTAGAGGAAGAAATAATTTTGATCATGAAATCAAGAAAAAAGCATGAATCACCTTGAGCTCTACCTTTGTTTTAGTTTGAGTGTGTAGACTTGGGTCCACATCCTTAATGACTCACGTCTGTAAGTAAACTAGAAAGCTACTAAATCTCTAGAAAAGAAACCCCTAATACTGGGATGTTATTTGAGAGTAGCCTTATGTTAATAGACTTCTTATTATTGATGTTTTGTGATGTTTGCGATTATAATTACTGTGTTGAGACAGAAATACTCTTAGGACTAAAGGAACAAAATCATTGTCATTCAACTTTTATTTTCTTGTGCCTACCATATTCTTGAGTATGCAGATTCAGTGATGGGCATGACTCTTATGTAGCTTAGTGGTTTCATGAAATAGTTCATAAATAAAAATTATACAAAGTAAACACACATGGCTTTGGGAAAGGCCTTTTGAAGGGAACCAACAGGGCTGGGTGGTAGAAGGCAACAGGGATGTAAGGACACATCCTTGGGGAGAACCTGCCACAGTGCTTGGGGACACGGGCAGGGAGAGCCATTACAGTATCGTTCATTCGTGAAGCAGGTAGCAAATACCTGGGGAATGGCTGGATAGATAGAACATGAACTGTCCACACGATGGGTGCAACCAGCAGTTAGAAGACACGCACAAACCACAAGTACTTACATACTTGCCACATCATTTGCTCTGTAAGATCATTATTGAATAATATCTTTCAATTTATTTTCAAT
This sequence comes from Loris lydekkerianus, assembly GCA_963574355.1. Taxonomy (NCBI): domain Eukaryota; kingdom Metazoa; phylum Chordata; class Mammalia; order Primates; family Lorisidae; genus Loris; species Loris lydekkerianus. The sequence goes on from CAUYPK010034294.1 coordinate 19,918, forward strand.
GTTTATCAACCAAATTTATAACAGTGGTTTACTCTGGTCAAAGGGAACTTTTATCAGTAATAGTGTACTTTCTTAAAGGGAGTATGAATTCCTGTAAGTAAATACACACTTTTAAAAACTCTTTAGAAAAGAGGACAGTGGGATAGCCTGGTGCAGGACACCTCCTCAGGCATTTCAGCTGAATCCTGAAGCATGAGAAGAGAACCCCAGAAATCCCATGTCTAGTGGTGAAGGGAGAAAGGGCTTGGTGTTGCTGGGTATCTAAATAGTTATCCTAAAGGGCAAGGCTGTGGTGTGTGCAGGGGGACAGAGTCAGCGTGGGGTAGAGAAGAGGTCACACACAGAGCAAGCCAGGTGTGCAGGGCCCGGGGAACATAGAACCTGGCTGTTAGTAGGCGCGTGCAGCTTAGCCGTGTGCATCTAAAGACAGGCTTGCCTGCCAGAGGGGACCAGAGGGAGTGAGGGAGAGGGCAGACGGGATGTGAGTGGCAGCTATTAGTCTAGAAGAGCTTCTGAAAATGGGGGTAGCTTGGATGACGGCCGTGGATTTTAACTCTGCAGAGGATCTGATGTAAACCCATGCTTAGGCCTCACCCCAGAATAGTTTAGTATAACTTCCAAAAGTAGGGCCTGAGCCTCGAGGGTGTGAGTCCCCGGGCTGGAGGGTGCCAGTGGCATGGAGAGACATACAGAGTTGGAAGTACACGTCAGAGTCGGTCCGTCGCCCTTATTGCGGGGTCTTCCAGGACCACCCTCTTGTAGCAGGATGAGCCCAAACCTGGCAGCGACACGATGGGCACTGAATGCGTGTGCAGGCAACACATGCGCCCCTGACGTCAGCTCTGTGGGCTATGGTCCGGAATCGGGAATTGTGGCCCCTCGCTGCCCTTTTATCTCCCTGTACAGTTCGTTCCTCATTGACATCCCCGCTGGCAGATGAAGTAGAAAGTACACGCTACCCAGAAAAGGCCATGTGATTGCTGCTGGCAATCTGAGGGCACAGCACAACTAGAGAGCAGATAAATAGAAAACAAGACTGGGGAAATCCCTGGCTGAGATGGATTTGGGGTTTATCTCTGGATGTCAATTATCTGTACCTGATTACCATATTAATAGTTAATGGTGGTATGTTCAAGTTCAACATGTGAAAAGGCAATTAGAAGTTCTCAAATTGAGGCATGAGTTAAAAAGATTATTATCACACACTAAAATGCGGAACCACGATGGGTCTCCTCATGGTAGTTGCAATTGATACCTGTTTTTTAAAAACAAGCGTGTTGCGTCTCGTTCCTTTCTGAGTCTGGCACTCTCCAGTATCCTTCCCATCTCTTTTTGAAAAACACAAGACAGTAGAATATGTGTGAGAAGTGCTGGTATTTCCATTTTAAAGTGAGCTTGACCAGAAAACACACAGATTAGAAATTGTCCAAGTTCTCGAAGTAGAAGAGTATGTCTAATGTCCAACCAACTTTGTTTTTTCAGCTGTAACAGACCCCGGAGCCAGAAGTTCCCAGTCCCCTGTTCTACTTTATTTATGAGTGAGATAAGATAGCCCCTGGATCGACCAATGACTGTCTCAGGACAGATTTCAGCCAGACCTGAGGCAGGGCTGTTTTTGCCTCTGAAATCTCTGCCTGGGACTAGGCTTGTTGGCCCTGTTTTTCCCCAGAAGTTCTTAGAGAAATGCAAGCTACCGGGTAGAGCCTGTGACTCAGTGGGTAGGGCGCTGGCCCCATATACTGAGGGTGGTGGGTTTAAACTGGCCCTGGCCAAACTGCAACAAAAAAATAGCTAGGCGTTGTGGCGGGTGCCTATAATCCCAGCTACTCGGGAGGCTGAGGCAAGAGAATCGCCTAAGCCCAGGAGTTGGAGGTTGCTGTCAGCTGTGATGCCACGGCACTCTACCGAGGGCAATAAAGTGAAACTCTGTCTCTAAAAAAAAAATAAAATGAAATGAAAGCTACCTAAATCCTAGTTCATCTTTTGTTCTCTGAGGGACATTTAAAGCAATTAGCTGGTATCTATACCTTAGAATAAAGGTTTGTCTAAACATAAAATCAGGGTATAAAAGAAGAAAGAAATGAGACACCTCATAGTGTGTAGTTATCACTGGATTAATTTGTTATACATCTAAATAAATCTGCAAGTCCAGCTACTAATATTGTGTTGTTCCTGTTGATGTTTGTACACTGCAGACTTGAATTCCATTATATTAAACTATCCCATGTTTCAGCAGAAATGGAGTAGTTGGATCCATTAATATTTCATTTTCAAAGAAAATAGCAAAATAATGGCTTATACTATATGAAGCTTCTGGCCTGTAGACCAGCTTTTTGGGTATATTTGGGATTCACACACTGTACTTTATACTCATGCTAAACTTTACATGCTACGGGCACAATAAATACTTTCCTGTCAACCTTGGGTTCTCACCATGGAAACCTCAGAGCAACTGCTGGGCTTGGTTAGATTTTTTTTTTTATTCTTTTGGCTGGTAAAAATCTTTTGGAGGAAAAATTTTTTTTGTTGTTGGTATTTTTAAATGAAATAACTGATTCAGTTGGTCAGATATTTGTCTTAACTGATTAAGATTGGTAATTGGGAGTTTTTAAACCCCATCATATACATTTGGAAACCTAGAAATAGCCTTAAAGTTAATGAAACGGAGTCATAGTGAGGCTAATTTCAAACAGCGGCTTATGTATTTGGTAATGTGGCATGATGCTGCCTGAGCCCAAGGGGGCGCTTTCTTTATCATAAATTTAACAAAATACTCCTATGAAATATTTTTCATGTAATTGTATGTCATATGCACTTATGGAAATGCATGGGACATTTTATCTAAACCTTAAATTGTTTGCCATAAATGGGTCATACCTGTGTCAAGACACTGATTTCCCTCAATCCTTTAGGACAGGTAGGCAAATCTTGGGTGTCTGGGGCTGGTCTTCTGGGAGTCACAAGCACCCTTGTCTGATGATCTAGTGGGCTGTGTAGGTGGCATTATTTTGTCTGTGCTGTATGAGAGGAAGTTTGGCAAGCACAGTCCAGAGACAATTGCCAAGAAGGAATAGTCCAATGATGAAACAATGATGAAACCAGTTTAGATTATGTTCCGTTTTATGAGGTAGCCTGGCATGGTAGAAAGGATTCTAGCCCAGAAATTAAGAGATCTGAGTTCTTACTGGCAGGTGGCTTGATCTTGCCCTCTCTAGACCTCGCCTCTCTTATCTGCAACATGAATAGATTTCTGAGGTCATCTCCAAGTAATTGCCAATCTTGTTCTTTGATCATCCAGAACTGATCATTGCTGAGCACTGTGCTAGGTCCGTGATCAAGGAGCTGCATCAGGCAGCTGGTGCTTACCAGATGTCTCTGGGAGTTGGGGCCATGGCTGGGTCTCCTAGAGAAACAACAGGAAGATTAACTCTAGTCAGGAAGAATGGCTCTTGCAGAAACTTCAAGGCCATCATGCCCTTGGTGCGGGTGGTTAAGTGATAGAGCAGTGGACTAATTAAGACTGGAGAGGTTCATGAAGAGAGATGGTGAGGGATGAGAGATTAGCTAGGCAATTTAACCTTAATCCTGGTCAGCAGACATGATAAGCAGGGGATTATCATGTGCAAAATTTCATCTTGTTTCCTGGTCCCTCCTTGGCTTTCTGAATTGCACTTGAACAGCTCTGCTGAAGTCTTCCCAGGCCAGTTAGGCCACCTGGCTTTAATACTTCCTGGTGCAATTAGTTGTTGAATTAGTTGTTCCAGGAAACATATGATACTCCCCTGCCTCACCTACCTGTGTCTCCAAGGGTGAGGACCTTACACAGCACTGTACCCAGCATCATGCACTGAATAAGTGCTCACTGAAATATTAGTTGAAGATGAGGTCAGACAATCAAGTCTGCAAAGTCATCCTAGACAAAGTGCTGTCACCAGATGACCAAGGAGAGTACTTAGTGATGACCATAGTGATATTCAGCAATGAGGTATGTAGCACTTTGTCTAGGATGACTTTGCAGACTTGATTGTCTGACCTTGTACAATGATAACTCTGATGGCCATTAGAAAAAAAGAGTTCCAAAATTGCTTTGAAAGGTTGACTGGGCACTGGTGTCAGTGCACAGCTTCCCAAGTGGAGTTCCTCAAAGGTGACCATAGTGATATTCAGCAATGAGGTATGCAACACTTTTTCTAGGATAAATTCATGAACTTAATTGTCTGACCTTATCAAAGGAGATAAAGCCCTTACCCCAAAGTTAGACTAGCTTTTTTTAAAGAAAAAATTACTTTGATGCTTATTTTTAAAATCCTAATTGTGCAGAAGTGGATTTATAATTCTTGCTTCATGACATATTGTCATCATTGGTCTGTGTATGTCTCCTAGTTTGATTTTTGTGTAATATTAATATGAAGAGTATCAATGAGACTGTGACCTAACTGAGAAACTAAAGCATTACCCCTCACTTGTACCTGTCTGTGTGTGCTTCCCTTTCTCCCATGGCTAGACCAGGGTAGCAACACTTTTTTTTTTCTTTTTTGGTATTATACACATCTGTTTAAATAATCTTATATGATTTTGCTTTCTGTAACTTTATAAAGAATGTATCATATCGTATGTGCCTTCTTGGACTGGCTTGGTCATTCATGTCACGTGAAACTGTAGCTCATCCACCTTTACTGCCTAGAACTCACCACAACCTTTATGTCCTTTTCCCTGTTGGTGGACATTTGGATCATTTTCAGCCTTTGATAATTACAAAGTGTACTTCTGAGAACATTCTTGTACTCATATCCTGGTAAACTGATGCTTTAGTAACCCTAGGGAAGATTTCTCAAGCGTGGTGCTATTGATGTTTGGGACTGAATAATTCTTTGTTGTAGGGGAGTTTAATGCATTGTAAGATTTTTTAGCAGCATGCTTCGCATCAGCCAACTAGATGCTAATAACACTCCCTTCTCCCACCCTAATCCTGACAACTAAAAATGTCTCCAGACATTGACAGATGTCCCCTGGGGTGGGGGCAGAATCACCCTGGTTCAGAACCACTCGCCTAGGGTATGGAAACATCACTTTTAGGTCATGGTATGAACATTTAACTTGATCAGATAGTGCCAATTATTTTGCTGAAGTGGTTTCAGCTCTGCACACTCACATAGCGGTATAGACAAGTGAGTTAATCTGTATTTTCTTCAGCACTTGATATTACTATAGTTCTCGATTTTGCCAAATACATAAAAAATGACATTTCATTATGCCCTTAATTTGTAGTTCTGTTATTTATAGTAAGTATAAAATATCTCTTCTTACCAAGTTTATTGGTTCACATCCACTTTTACAGTTGTGTTTTTGATTTTAAAATACATATTCTTGCTTAGAGCTTATAACAATTGGATGGATTACAAATTCCTTCTCTGAATTAATTGTCAAGTTGGTCTCATCCTGAGTGATGTGGTCCTGGAATGTGCTTTAATGCTGTTTTGAGTATCTGTTTCGTGCGTTTGAAACAGCTTAGCAGCATTCATTTTCCTTTTTTATTTATGTTTTAAAGCCTAACTTTTATGACATTGCCTGAGACCCAAATTTGGGAAAGTTAAATTGGCTTAGAGAAACTGTGCTCTATACCAGTGTTTTTCAATCTTTTTTTTTTTTTTTTTTTTTAATTACACAGCACACTTGAAGCTATAGTTAAACTTAAATTATGGCACACTTAAATTATGTTCATCCAAAAAAGAGTTAAAAAGGGATATACTTACTGTATTGTGAACTTCTGTCAAAAATAATTTAATTAATGATCTTTAAAAAATTTTAAGGCACACCTAAGATCCTCTTAGGGCACCCCTGTTGAAAAATCACTGCTCTACAGAATTGGTCAGGTTGCAAGTCTATGGGTTGCTTTTCAAATATGAAAAGGGTAGCCTTATATCTGGAACTGTTTGTGTTAAAAAAAAAAAAAAAAAAGAAGAAGAAGAAAGAAAAAAAAAGAAAGAAAAGAAAAGAAAATATCTAATGGATTCAGAATAGTCCTGTGCCCTGGAGTAACTCCTTATCAATTAAAAACAAGCAAAATACCTATAGAGGTATTTAAAAGCCAAGGTCAAACACCCAGAATTCCTTAGCACAAATATAAACAAAATTAAATTATACTTTATAAGAAAATCTAGCTTAAAAAAGGCAAACTTGTCTGAATTAATTCTTGAAACTTAAATATTATTAGCATAAAACAAATTCTGTTCTATTTTATCATAGGCTAAAACTAAGCAAAATGAAGCATAGAAGAAAATCATACCTTATTAGAAGGTGTTTTCTTCTCATTAGCAGGCAATGTCAGTACTTAGACCACAAGACATCCTGGAAGTGGGTCCTTCAAGTGAATGAGTGTGCTGCCTGCCCTTGGTCCTGCTCTACCACTCTTAACAGCAAAGATACAATATACATATGTGATGTGAAAATTCATTGTGGGATCTGAGGATATTGAGCTCAAAGAAGGGACAGCTTAGGATATAGGTCGGGATAGCTCTCTTCAAATGTCTGTAGGACAGCTATATGGAAGAGAGGGATCAAAAAGACAGCAGGGGGTGTAACTCCAGTCTCTGTGAAGTTATACAGGGGAAATTATAAAAGGGAAAGTGTATCTGTGTGTCTGTGGTGCAGAGTGCTTCACAGAGTACTGTGCCTTCGTCCTTAGGGGTCAAGCAGAGTTCCGACTGTCCATTGGTTGGGAAGGTTAGACATTTCCTCATAGGACCCCAAGATGGTGGTGATAGCTAAGAGCTGAAGCAAACTGATGTGCTTGATGTATGCCAAGCCTTTTCAAAATGCTTGTATGTATTAGTGCAATCCTCCTGGGAAGTCACTACCATTACTACTCCTCACAGCAGCGATTTTCAACCTGTGTGCCACATTTAAAGATCCTTAATTTATGAAAGAAGTTTAAAGCACAGTAAGTGTATTCCTTTATTCTTTACTCTTTTTTTTTATTAACATAATTTAAGTGTGCTGTGGAAGTTTAGCTATAGGTTCCAGTGTGCTGTGAGATAAAAAAGGTTGAAAAACCCTGGCCTTATAGGGACAAGGGAAGTTAGGCTCAAGGTCACAGGGCTTGGAAGGAGGAGGAACTAGAGAACAAACTCCGACAGCCTGGCTCCAGAGCCTTCTCAACTCGGGCTGGGGGAATAAATGAAAACAAGTCATTTTGGAGGGAGGAATTCGGTGTTTGTTTTAAGGAGGAGAAACGCTCAGCGGCTGGCAAGGTGAAGGGGGTTTGGTGGGCCAGAAGTAATAACACCTGCAAACTCTCAGGCTGGAGATCATGGGTGCAGTTTTCACTTGGCTGCTGTGAGAGCAGGTGGAAGCAGGACTGAGGCTGGTACAGGGTGGTATGTTGAGGATCTGCTGTGCCAGGCTCAGAAGGACAGCAGAGATATGTGTGTTTGAGGCTTTCCAGGAGAGACACTGTCCCACTGATCTCCTTGAACCTGCTGGAGGCACCCTCAATCCGGGTTTCTGAGACAAGTAACCATGGAATTTTGTCAGTGCTTCTCTCTTCCTTTTCTACCACATCTACTCAGTCACTAAGTTCAGCCAAATTTTCTGCTTTAATTTTTTCCAGATCCATTTTTCCTCCTTAGTTACACAACTGTCAACCTACCTAGCAATGGGGCCTGTATAACTTTGATTCCAAAATATGACAAGCACATTATAAGAAAGAGGAATTGCAGATCAATCTCTTTCCAAAAGAGATATGTAAAAATTTCTTAATAAAATATTAACAAATAGGATCCAGCTGTGTATAAAAAGGATAATATGTTAGAACAAAGTGAGGATTATTCCTGGGATGCAAGGTTGGTTTAACATTTTTTTTTAAAAAGCAGTCTTTGTAACTCTTTAACAGAAAAAAGGAGAAATTCGTATGATTATCTTGACAATGCAAAAAAAAGCATTTAACAAAATTTAATACTCGTTTATGCTAAAAATTCTTAGCAAATTAGAATTAGCAGGAAACCTCTTTAATCTGATTAAAAATATCTACAAAATAATCTGTGGCTTTCCTTGAAATATGGAATAAGAAAAGGAAACAACACTGTCACCACTTCAACATTGTGTTGGAGGCTTGGCACTTATAGTTCAGTGGTAAGGCACCAGCCACATACATGGGGGCTGGTGGGTTTAAACCCAGCCCGGGCCTGCCAAACAACAATGACAACAGCAACAACAACAAAAAAAAAATAGGTGGGAGTTGTGGCAGTTTCCTGTAGTCCCAGCTACTTGGGAGGGTAAGGCAAGAGAATTGCTTAAGCCCAAGAGTTTGAGGTTGCTGTGAGCTGTGATGCTATGGCACTCTACCAAGGGTGATATAGTGAGATTCTGTCTCAAAACAAACAAACAAACAAACAAAAAACCCTAGCATGGTATTGTAT
>CAUYPK010034295.1:0-11945 GCA_963574355.1 Loris lydekkerianus
ACTTTACTGCCTTAAATGGGGTTTTCACTTAATTAAATGTGCCATTAAATATTGTGGGTTAAATAGTTCAGTGGAATACAGTTCAGTTCAGCCACCTACCTCTTCAGCTCAGCCGCAACTTGTGGACTGAGCTGAAGCACCACCCCCTCAAGCAGACGGCAGAAGATGACTGGAGACTACATGCATTTGATTAGGTGCACACACACCGAATCAAATAACCTGTATGACCCGAGTACAAGCCGAGTTAGGGTTTTTCGGCACAAATTTTGTGTATACGGTACTCCAGGGGTTTGCACCTGCCTGAATCACAAGGAAATCTATTTCTGCTCAGCCAGGCCGCTGCACTCTGCCTCTACCCAGCAGGGGAAGATGAGGCCTGACAATCTCGGGCACTTGATGGAGGCTGGGGGGGTGTTCACTAAGTTCAAGCCCCGCCCCTGATTGATGTTACTGACAGAACAGGACAGAACAACTCTGTGGGAATTTGTTTCTGTCCCTGCTAAATTCCCCTGCAGAAGAGAAGCTGTTTTGAGTTCCCAGAGCCTGCGCAGGCCCTGTCTTTGCTCCTGCAGGTTTGTATTCGGTTACCTGTGAGTTCTAGCCTCCTGTCTTCATTTGTCTATAGGCTGACAATCCCCTGAGGGCCGGGTGCGTCTTAGGCTCAGTAAAGCTGTCCTCTCAGTCAGCCCCACCCTGGGAACTTCCCGGCTCTGCGCATGCGTTTCTAGTTCCCATACTCCACCCAGGCCAGTGCTGCCTCAGGCAAACCCTTTACTCATGGGGCCTGTGTTTCCGTCCCAGATCTGTTCCATGGTGGTTCCCACCTGAGTAGATGTTCCATCTCCTCTGGTTTCCCAGGGAGACAAGGGGTGTGGCTTTGGGATATCCGGGAGTGAGCCCTGTTGTTGCCAAAAGACGGCTGCTGCTCTGCACCTTGGGGCACTGCTGCTCCAGTGTGGTTCCCTCTCAGCCGACCATCCTCTCTTCACTCCCGTGCTGCAGAGTCAGCACTAACCAGCTGCAGTTTAGGCCCTGTCCACACCCCTCAAGAAATCACCCAAGAATCTGGACTCCTGGGGGACAGGCCTCCAGACCTCAGAGTGAGAGTGGAGGAGAGTGCTGGGAGCTCAGAGTTTCAGGTAGAGAATATATACCGTTTTATACAGTTTTATGCCTGGCAGGAGAACTCCGTGGTACCCTAGTAGGGGAGGTAGGTCCAGTTTTTAGAGGGTCTCTCCCATGGAGTGTAGTGGGGGGACCTTTGAACTCTGCTGGTTTGTGTGGGGGGCACTCCCAGCCATTTTCATGGGGAAGGGGACTCCCGTCCACTTGGTGATGAATTTTGTACCTTTTGTTTGTATCCTTGGAGTCACAGCTCACCTCAGTGGGGTTGATGTGCGTTCTTCAACCTTCTCTCTTGGTGCAGCTCTAATCTGCCAGGTTACTTGCTAAATTTCTGTCCTTTAACGCTCCTTCTGGATGGGGGCCTCTGTGGAAAGCTGGCTTCAGTCCTCATCCAGCACCAGGGAATATTCCAGGTGGGCCAGTCTTCCTTCCTCTCTCCTGGAGGCTTACCAGCAAAGTCAGCAACTGAGTTTTCATGTATTTCTTGTGTTATTCATGTCATATAGCATTTATTGTATTTTAAAATATCTGTACTTGTTGGAAAAAAAAAGGATAGTGTTTCCATTAAGTTAACATAAAACCCTAGAAACCTGGACTTTCGCTGTTTATGGCTGCCAACATTTTGTTGTTGAAATTAAGATATTAAAGGAAGTCTATTAGATAATATTCTGTCCTTGAATATTAATGTCTATGACTATCTCAATAAGAATGGAATTTCACAATCCAGTGAAGCTTTTGATATTATATTGCCACTGTTTATAAAAATATATTTCTTTTGCATCTACCATGTGTCCTTTTTATCTTTTTTTTTTTTTTTTTTTTTTTGAAGTATTTTTTGGCCAGGGCTGGGTTTGAACCTGCTACCTTCAGCATGTGGGGCCAGAGCCCTACTCCGTTGAGCCATAGGTGCTGCCCAGGGTCCTTTTTATCTTAGTAAAAGGAATAAAATATTCAGGGCAAACCACAACCTTTTATTTGTATAAAATTAATTTATTCTAATCACTTAACTTGGCATTTTTTCCAAGTTATTTTTTTTAATAGGCTATATTCTATGAAATGCTTCACAATTTACCATTGCTTAGAAAATTACATTCTATTCAATAATTATTTTATGATTATGAGTCTGTTATTTTTCCTAGGTTAACTTAGGCCTTAGAATAGATTTGAAAATCTATATACCTAGCAGATGGTCAGGTTGCCAGATTGGAGTTTATGTCCATTTAACAACCCCATAAATACTTTTTTTGATGGCAGAGTCAGTTTTATTTTTGTACATATTTTAACAATTGTCTTTAAAAGTCTTATAAAATTACATTTATTATAAACACAATTTTATGTTTAAATTTTAAATTGTTCTCTTTGTGTTTACATAGAAATTCATTTGGAAGATAACTACTTTAAAAAATGATTTTTCCCCTTTCTTTCAACTTCTAAGGGTTTTTTTATTCTTTTTTATTGATTTATTTTAAGACAGAGTCTCACTTTGTCACCCTCGGTAGAGTGCTATGACATCATAGCTCACAGCTACCTCAAACTCTTAGGCTCAAGCTATCCTCTTACCTCAGCCTCCCAAGTAGCTGAGACTACAGGCACCCACCATAACAACTCACTGTTTTTACAGATGGAATCTTACTCTTGCTCAGGCTGTTTTCTAACTCCTGAGCTCAAGCAATCCCCCATCCTTGGCCTCCCAGAGTACTAGGATTATAGGCATGAGCCACTGCGCCCAGACACATCAACTTTTATGTTCTATTAAACTTTTTTTAAATTATAGGGAAGACAGGTCTTATAAAATATGACTCAAAAAGAGCTTTCTGCAGTCAAATAAGTTTAAGAAATGTTACATAATAGAATTCTCTTTTGGCAACTCAAACTTTATTTTAGTAAGCTTTGTGAAAATTCTTTGAAAATGCTGATTTTAATATTGTTTTGCCTAGTGTTTCAGGACATTTTTGGTGATGCAAATCTCCATCCCTATACACATTTCATTGTACTGATATTTGCTAGAAAAACATTGATCTAAAGGTGGGGAGATGTATTAATAAAATTGGTCTTGTATAAGGAATAAAAGGAGAGGGGCAATGTGCAGTCCCTCCCTAATCCTAGACTTTAATTAAATAGTAATCTAATGATTTGCTTTGGTTTTATACTTTAGGTTAATGGGGAAGAAATCATTGAAGTTTTGTACCCTGAAGGAAAACGTTCTGCTTATCAAATGAAGGGATCAGCAAATCTGACTCTGTCCAAAGGTAGTTTTCCAAATCAGTCATCTAATAACTCTAAATGCCCTAATAATTCAGATAATAAAGATATAGTAGGTATCCTCACTCATTTGCCTTCCATGTTACTATAGTTTTAAAGGGAAAGATTATTAACTCAAAGAAGCAAAAGAACAATGCACAAAGGTCCAGCATTCATTCTCATCTCTGAGACTAAAATTTTTTTTGTTTTTTTGAGACAAGAGTTTCACATTGTCACCCTCAGTAGAATGCTATAGCTCATAGCAACCTCAAACTCTTGGGCCCAAGCAATTGTCTTGTCTCAGCCTCCCAAGTAGCTGGGAATTCAGGTACCTACCACAATTCCCAGCTATTTTTAGAGATGGGATCTTGCTCTGACTCAGTCTGGCCTTCAACTCATGAACTCAGGCAATCCACCCACCTCTGCCTCCCAGAGTGCTAGAATTACAGGCGTGAGCCACCATGCCTGGCCTTTAAAACAACTTGTGAGTGATTGAAAAGAGAACTGTTTCATTTAATAGTGTTTCTTATATTTTGTGGAGTAGCATGTTATAAGCTACCAAATAATTTAGAAAAATATACCTTGAAGATGATGTGTCTCATTCTTAATCTTTGTAACATTACTTGTTGTGTTTCCTTCATGAATACTTTGAGATTCACTTAAGAAAACAAACATTAAATTATTAAGTTCCATGAAAAGGAATATCATCAACTTTGTAAGTTGCATTTGCGTGATCTTTGGTCATAGCAGCCAGAGTAGTTCTAGAACTAAACATGATCACATTAGTGTAAACTACTTTTCCAGTCATAGCTACTTAAAACTTTTTTTAAGTTTTGCATTTTTTTTTTTACATTTTTTAAATTATTATGGGTAGGTAATAGTTGTAGATCTTTATAGGGTATGTGTGGTGTCTTCTTGATACAGGCATACAATGTAAGTTAATCAAAGCATGGTAATTGGCGTGTCTATCACTTAAAATTTGAAAAGACCTAGCAAATTGTGTCACTTTCCTATGCCACTATTTTTAAAGTAAAACCTCATGTGAATTATTGCTTTTCAAGAATCATATATACAGGAAGATGACATTTATGCTGACCCTCAAGAAGCTGAAGTCATCCAGTCTCTGCTGGATGTTGTGGATGAGGAATCCCAGAATCTTCTAAACCAAAATAATGCAGGAGGAGATGCCTGTGTTTCAGGTAGATGAAACAGATAAATAAATTGGCCCCCTAAGGAGTCCAAGGCCATCATCTCTAGAAACATTATTTCTATAAATGTGCAATGGATTGGTGTCTTCCCCTATCTTCATTAGTGGGTAGTATTTCAGAAATAAATTAAGATTTGTTATCTCCTATTTTTCTCTTCCATATTTGTGGGTGGGTTACATTATTAGTGAGATTTCAGAATGTATTATTGACATCACAGCTTTTACTTTTAGAAGTGATAGTCCAACCATTTTTCCCAGTTGATAATAAGCCATTCTTAAGGGATTGTGATTTTAGTAGTTAAGCTGAACCATAAATTTTATACTGCATGTACAATGTCATTTATCCTAACTGTTCTAGTTAGAACATTGAAAGTATTCATGGATATTGGTCCATAGACTACCTTCATTTGAAGGCAAATGAAAAGTTTTCTACTTCTTTAATAGAAAAGCAGTTTTATTAATTCCTCTTGGCCTATTTATTTCTCTCCCAGATACATTAAAGACAAATGGGAACTTAACAGAAGAGAGAGCAGAAGATACAGTCTGTGATGGTTCACCTTTACCTGAGGATTTTTCTGAAGTAAGAATAATTTCAAAGGGGACGGGGGAGACTGGGAGGAGGGAGAAAAATTGGTGGGACCTCACCTGTTGTGCACAATGCAAGGGTACATGTCAAAACTATTAAGAGTAGAGTATAAATGTCTTAATACAACAAATAAGTGAGGTGAAGGCTATTTTAACCAGTTTGATGTAAGTATTCCAAATTGTATATAAAATCAGCACATTGTACCCCATAAATACATTAATGTACACAGTTATGATTTAATAAAAAAATAAGAAAATAAAAAAGAAAGAATAATTTCTAGATAAACAGCATAGACTACTATAACTTGTTAGAATTATTATATCTTAATCCAGAAGGTGATGGGATTATTGTACATTTTACTAAAAAATTACATTTAGGGAGAAAATTGAGATTAATTTTATTTCTTATATTAAAGTGTCAGCCTTTCCCAGTGAAAGAATAATAACTCAAATTCCTTCAAATTAAAAAAAGAAAGAAAAATTAAATAGTTATTTTTCAAAACTGTAATGCTAAACTTTTCAAATTCTTGTTTAAAATCTTAAAATTTGATACCTAGAAATTCTAATGAAAAATTATTAGAGAAAAACTGTTCTCTTTGCAAGCCTTTCACAGAAAGAAATGTAAATCATCAAGATAAAATGAATAACTAAATAAATGGAAGAATATTCTGCATATGTATAGAAAAGCAAAGGCCAAGGATAGCAAAGACACTTGACAAACACAGAGGAAATTTTTTTCCCCAAATGTCAGATGTGTTATAAGACCACAAAAACTAAGAGAGTGGTGTTTGTGCCAGGATGAACAAACAGACCAATGGAACAGAATCCACACAGAGAGGATTTGTGAATTTGTGATTGTGACAAAGATGGCAGTGCAGAGTAGAAGGAAAAGCATGGTATTTTTCATAACCGATACTGAGTTGATTGTCTATCCATATGGATTAAAAAAAAAAACAACTCTTATCTTACACCATATACGCAAAAATCACTTCCAAGAAGCATATAGCTCCAAATGTGAAAGGCAAAAAATATTCTTGACTTTATTGATGTAAGAATATTTCCATGACTTTGAAGAAGAATGTATTTCTTAACCAGGAGAGGAAAATGCATCAAGGATTCTTAACATAAAATGCACTAAAATAAAAAACTCTATTCACCAAAAGACACAATTTAAAGAATAAAGGCGCCTCACAAAGTACATATTAGAAATTTATGTAACTGACAAACGGTTTACATATATAAAAAGGACTATAAATTGGGGTGAGGGTCTTGGTGTGTGACACATCTTTTGGGGTCAAGACACAAGTATAAGAGGGACTTTAACTAACAAATGTAATGAGCATAACCTGGTTTCTTGTACCCTCAGTGAATCCCCAACAATAAAAAAATAAAATAAAATAATAAAATCTTAAAATTCGGGGGACCAGTTGCACACCTATAATCCCAGCACTTGTGAAGAACCTAAGGTCACAAGTTCGAGACCAGCCTGAACCAGAGAAAGACCTCATCTCTAAAAATAGGCAGGCATTGTTGTGGGCACCTATAGTCCCAGCTAATTGGGAGGCTGAGGCAAGAGAATTCCTTAAGCCCAAGAGTTTAAGGTTTCTGTGAGCTATGATGCCATGCACTCTACCAAGGGCAACAAGTGAGACTCTGTTTCAAAAATAAACTAAAATAAAATCTTAAAACTTTGGATCTTCTGGGACACTGAACAAAGAAAAAAAATAAGAAATAGTAGATAAATTATATTTCCAGTTCCTCAAAGTCAGCATGATCCTATTTCTACGACTAATCTTGCCTATACTCTAGATTAATTACCCTCTTTATCCTTACATCCTGATGAATATGGATTTCTTTCTTTTTTTTTTTTTTTTTTTTGAAACAGAGTTTCACTTTGTTGCCTTTGGTAGAGCGCCATGGCATCACAGCTTACAGCAACCTCAAACTCTTGGGCTTAAGTGATTCTCTTGCCTCAGCCTCCCAAGTAGCTGGGACTACAGGCATCCACCAGAACACCTAGCTATATTTTTTATTGCAGTTGTCATTGTTGTTTAGCAGGCCTGGGCTGATTTCAAACCTATCAGCCTCCTTATACATTGCTGGTGCTATAACCACTGTGCTCTGGGTGCTGAGCCTGAATATGTATTTCTTAATCTATGAAAATGATTATACAAATATTGGGTATCTCAAAATATGGCATTATCTAATGGTTTTACTTAAAATGTTCTTTAATACTATCAGAATATTAATAATTATTAAAATAATGGGCTCTTAATAAAGCTCTCTGAACATTTTGTACTGATGACTTTGTTATATTTTTGTTGATAATAACATTAAAAGTGCACCTTAAAATGTATGTTCAGAAGTCTCTTAACTAAAAAAATAAATAAATAAAAATCTTTAATAGCCATTTCAAATATATCACAGCAGATACTTTTTCAATAATATAGATTCTCATTTATACTAGGCTATAATAATATTATGTCAAATCAGCTGGGTGCCCGTAGTTCTGTGATTAGGGTGCCAGCCACCTACTCAGGGGCTGGCGGGTTCAAACCTGGCCCAGCCTGCTAAACAACAATGACAACTAATAACAGAAAAATAGCTGGGCGTTGTGGCGGGAACCTATAGTTCCACCTACTTGGGAAGCTGAGATAAAAGAATTGCTGAAGCCCAAGAGTTTGAGGTTGCTGTGAGCTGTGACGCCATGGCCCTCTACCAAGGGTGCCAAACTAAGACTCTGTCTCAAAAAAAAAAAAAAAAAAAGTTAAATCCTCATTGTAAAAACACACATCACAGAGATAAAAGATGGCGGCCGAGTAACAGCTTCCCTGCAACTGGGTACAGTGAGTCTGGGGAGGTAAGACTCCAGGCATCTCTGGCTGGTGGGATCTGCCTATGATCATCCCTTTGAGGATAAAGGGAGTCAGCAAGGGACTTCTGGACACCAACAGGAGGACAAAAACAGTGGAAAACTGGCAAGTGGTTGCGTGTGTTCAATCGACCTAATTCTGCCTACAACCATAAGTACAAACAGCAGTGAGACTGCAAACTGGAAAGGCCTTACCTGTGAACTGTTTTGGTGTTTTTGGACTTGGCACTCAGTTGAACTGCCTTGGGGAGAGCTTGAGCAGGACTGTGGAGAACTTTGGGCATTGTCTAGGGCCCCAGACTGAGCCACTGAGCCAGACGGAGCTAATAGTGTTCAACTGTGGGTCGCAGAAAGCCATTGTGAGAGAACTGCCCCGGCAAGCTGCACCCTCAGGATCGCAGAGCAAGGATCGGGTGGGAGCTAGTAACCTAGTGACTGAGCAGCCTAAAGGTGGGGACTGAGCTGCCTTACAGCCTTAACGCTCAGGGGCAGAGTGAGACTGGTTTTAGCACACTGGAGCCATGGGCTGTTGCCCTGGGTAGAGTGCTGTGGCATCACAGCTCATAACAACCTCAAACTCCTAGGCTTAGTGACACCCAAACCTCCATAAAAGCTGCGCCGCGACCACCAACCTGCGACCCACGCATGCTGGGCTTCCACATGCCCTGACCAGGAAATGTGGGAGTGGCGCAACCCTGCGTCCTCCCTCCTGTACCCCCCCGCCTCCACACCGGCCCACTCGTCTCGCCAGGGAATCTGGTAGCCGCAGGCCCTCTTGAGCCCTCCCCTGCCTCTGCGCAGGGTCCTTCTCTTGGCCAGAGAATGCTGGAGCCTTGGGCTCTCTGTACCAAAGTCACTGGGAGCCAGGCACTCCCAGAACTGTGCACACCACCTCCCACCATATTGCTGGATCCGGGTGTGTCACACTCCGGAGCTGCTTCCACAACCAGAACTTTCTGGCTGGGGCAGCCCCAGAGGAACTACACAGGGTCACTCCCTACAAAATTCCAGCAACAATGGACTAATCCTGCCAGGGTCTAATCTTGGAGAGACACCTCCCCAACTCTGAGGACTGACAGAGGCAATGGTGAAAAACAATCATGAGGCAAAATCAACAAAAAAACTCTGACAATATGAATGATCAAAGTAAATCAACTCCCCCAAGGATCAATGGGGCAGACACAGCACAAGATCCCATGCACAAACAAATAGCTGAGATGTCAGAAATTGAATTCAGAATCTGGATAGCAAATAAGATCGAATTAGAATTCGAAGCAGTAACCCAAAGGCTATCTCAAGAATTCAACAAATTCAAAGACCAAATGACCAAAGATTTTGACACATAGAGACAAGAAGTTGCATCCCTCAAAGATGTGAGAAACACAGTAGAATCCCTCAGTAACAGAATGAAGCAAGCAGAACAAAGGATTTCTGACATTGAAGACAAAGTTTTCGAATGGTCCCAAATTCTCAAAGAGGAAGAGAAATGGAGAGCAAAAACAGATCCCTCTCTCAGAGAGCTCTGGGATAATTTAAAGAAAACCAATATTTGTCTTATAGGGATCCCCGAAAGCGATGAAGTGGCTTCACAAGGCTCTTCTTCATGAGATTATGAAAGAGAACTTTCCAGATATGCCAAGAGATTCTGAAATTCAGATAGCACACAGTTTCAGAACTCCAGCACGACTAAACCCGAATAAGACATGCCCCAGAAACATAATCAATTTCACTAAAGATAATATGAAGGAAAAAATTCTGAAAGCTGCCAGACCAAAGAAAACCATTACCTAAAAGGGGAAGAATATTAGAATAACTGCAGATCTCTCTGATGAAACCTTTCAAGTAGAAGATGATGGTGATCAACTTTTAATCTCCTAAAACAAAATAACTTTCAACCAAGGAAAACTGAGTTTCATTCATGACGGAGAAATTAAATATCTCAATTACATTTACAAGTGGAAGAAATTTGCCATAACTAAACAAGCTCTCCAGGATATTCTAAGACCTATCTTCTATAAAGACCAGCATAATTCTCCACTACAAAAGTAAACTCACTCAGAAAATTTTGTTCAAAATCCACCTTCCACAGTCGCAAAAGGATTAAAAATGTCCACCGGACTCTCGAAAAGCTTATCAATAATCTCAATTAATGTGAATGGTTTAAATTGTCCTCTAAAGAGGCACAGGTTGGCTGACTGGATACAAAAACTCAAGCCAGATATCTGCTGCATACAAGAATCACATCTTACATTAAAAGACAAATATAGACTCAAGGTGAAGGGATGTTCATCTATATTCCAGGCAAATGGAAAGCAGAAAAAAGCAGGTGTTGCAATCCTATTTGCAGATGCAATAGGCTTTAAACCAACCAAAAAAAAGGAAGGATAAGGATGGACATTTCATATTTTTTAAAAGTAATACTCAATATGATGAGATTTCAATTATTAATATTTATGCACCCAACCAGAACGCAACTCAATTTATAAGAGAAACTCTAACAGAAATGAGCAACTTGATTTCCTGCAGTTCCATAGTAGTTGGGGATTTTAACACCCCTTTAGCAGTGCTGGATAGATCCTCTGAAAAGAAGCTAAGCAAAGAAATTCTAGATTTAAAATAAACCATTCAACATCTGGACTTAACCGACATCTATAGAACATTTCACCCCAACAAAAATGAATACACATTCTTCTCACCAGCCTATGAAATATACTCCAAAATTGACCACATCCTAGGCCACAAATCTAACCTCAGCAAATTTAAAAAAATAGAAATTATTCCTTGCATCTTCTCAGACCATCCTGGAGTAAAAGTTGAACTCAGTAACAACAGGAACCTGCATACCCATACAAAAACATGGAAGCTAAACAACCTTATGCTGCAGATTAAATGGGTTACAGACAAGATTAAGAAGGAAATCACCAAATTTTTGGAACAAAACAACAATCAAGACATGAATTACCAGAACCTCTGGGATACTGCAAAGGCAGTCATAAGAGGGAAATTCATAGCAGTGCAAGCCTTCCTCAAAAAAAAAACAGAAAGAGAGGAAGTTAATAACTTAGTGGGACATCTCAAGCAACCGGAGAAGGAAGAACACTCCAACCCCAACCCAGGAGAAGAAAAGAAATAACCAAAGTGAATGCAGAATTAAATGAAATTGAAAACAAAAGAATTATACAGTAGATCAATAAATACAAAAGTTTGTTTTTTGAAAAGATCAATAAAATAGATAAACCTTTGGTCAACCTAACCAGGAAAAAAAGAGTAAAATCTCTAATTTCATCAATCAGAAATGGTAACGATTAAATAACACTCCCCTCAGAAATTAAAAAAATCCTTAACAAACACTACAAGAAATTCTACTCTCAGAAATATGAAAATCTGAAAGAAATTGACCAATACCTGGAAGTATGCCACCTACCAAGACTTAGCCAGAATGAAGTGGAAATGTTAAACAGGCATACATCAAGTTCTGAAATAGCATCAACTATACAAAATCTCCCTAAAAAGAAAAGTCCAGGACCAGATGGCTTTGTGTCAGAATTCTACCAAACCTTTAAAGAAGAACTAGTACCTATATTACTAAACCTCTTCGAAAATATAGAAAAGGAAGGAATATTACCCAACACATTCTATGAAGCAAACATCACCTGGATCCCCAAACCAGGGAAAGACCCAACAAGAAAAGAAAATTATAGACCAATGTCACTAATGAATATTGATGCTAAAATACGCAATAACATCCTAACAAACAGAATCCAACAACACATGAAAAAAATTATACACCACAACCAAGTGGGATTTATCCCAGGGTCTCAAGGCTGGTTCAATATACATAAATCTATAAATGTAATTCAGCACATAAACAAACTAAAAAATAAGGACCATATGATTCTCTCAATTGATGCAGAA